>ML976232.1:21904-36731 GCA_010015635.1 Clathrospora elynae | reverse complement strand
AGATCTCCAGGGCCTGGCCCATTACACACACTAATCCAAATGCTTGCCAATGAGCGCAGAGCTCAACCAATCATACTGCTCTCAAGCAACACGTATGATGCTCCTATGTAGCAAAGACATGTATGACTATATAAATAGGCAAAGACTATTTGGGTGCATGAAAAAGTTATTTGGGTGTCCTTCTTTTTTTAGCGCCGGGTACTGTAGATCTTCACTTTTTAGCGCCAAACCCAGCCTGCACCCAGTTTTCCAGCTATCACCATGGCCTTTGGCGGAAAATGGCGTGTTTTGGTGCCATTGGCCGCCTGATCGCCCACATAAGCCCATTGCCTCCACCTCCACCACCCACCCACACCCAGCCACCACCACATGTTCAAATAGTCTAAAACTTCAAATACAGTGTCGCATATACTTCACAAGTGATTAGTAAAAATTTCAAATGATTTTATTAAGTGGTGGACAAGCGGCAGTGGGGTGTTAACGGGAGCACATGTGGAACGTAATGCGCAAAGACCCCAAAACTGCTCCTAAACCCTCACCACCACCTAACAACTAGTAAACACGCCATGGCAAGCTCAATAAACACTTAATACACCTTGCTAGTGCTTTGTAAACAATAAGAATCACTTTTTACCGTGTCCTTTGCCCTTAGGGACGACCTTAGAGACTGCTTTTGCAGCGGGAGTCTTGCTACGAGTACCGTAACTTGACTGCGTAAGCTGCACACGCTTCAGCGACTCATATCCACCGTCTGACAACCTCTCCTCTTCTTCTGGGATGTTGCTCTCATCATCTAAGTTGTCGGAGATGTCAATAACATTGGCAATGTTGCGGTTCAGCCTCTTCTCCATCGTTGCAAGCTGCGCTTGCAAAGGACCCATCTGCTGCTTCAACACTGTCGCAAGCTGGGTCATTGCAGCAGCTGTAAGGGAACCAGTTGGCAGAGGATCCTCTACTATCTCTTCCTCTGTGATCGTCTCTGTCACCTTCTTCTTAACAGTGCGCTTGCGCTTGGGTGCTGCTGCAGACGACGCTGGAGTTGCAGCAGCCTCATGCTCGTTCTGAGTGTGCTCCCATCCGGATAAGTCGCGCGACTCGTACGCCACACGCTTCTTGCTTTTCTTGGATAGGGTGACGGTGGTGGAGCCCTTGGGGCGTCCCTTTGACTTGACCTTGCGAGGATCAAGCGGCCGGAAGATTTTAGTATCTTGATTGTACGCCTTGCCGCTTGCGCGAGGCGGCTTGAGCCACCAATGCTGATCAATCTGGTTGAGCTTGATGTAGTAAACAGCCTTTGGATCATCCGTGTTCTTGCGGAGCTTGGTGATTTGGTAATGGAGAAAGTGCTTGCAAGGCAGCCCAAACTTCTTTGTAAACGCATCAGAACAAGCCTTGCCCTCGTCAAAGTCCTCTGCCTTAGCAAGCTTCAGTTGCTGGTTGAGCATACGGAGCGCGCGGTGAGAGATAATGCGCTTCAAGTAGGCAAACTCCTTGTTGTTCGCATCTGCTGGCGTCTTTGCAGACTGGGCAGACGCCTCCATCTCGTACTCATTTCGCTGCAGTCTCATCATGTGATGGATATCCTTCACTACCTGAAGTAGATGGCTCTGGCCCTTGAACGTGAGCCTAACCTTGATCTTGTAGTGTGCTCCTTCAGCACCAGAGGTGACGCGGATGCCAAAGTCTGGATAGTATTGGCAGAAACACTCAGCCCACTCCTCAAAGTTGGGCATAAGCTCCTTCTCTAGGTACATAATAAGGACGGGGTAGTCGCTGTAGTCCTTGAGTATACTCCTCCACTCCTCGTAGAACATCTCCTCGGTGGGTTGGCCCACTAATCTGTTCCAGCGCTTGATGAACTCGTTGCGTCCTTCATCAAGCTCAACTTTCTCCTCGCTAGAGTGAGCTTTGCGGACGTCGTACGCCTTGCGCGCTTGCGCTCCAACGTTCTGATTGATGTGCCAAATACACCTACGCTGCTTCACATCTGGATAGCATGCTTTGAGGGCTCCCTTGAGTGCTGGATCGTTGTTGGTGACAAAGCACTTAGGCCGCACTTTGAGCGACTCAAAGAACTCGTGTATAGTCGCAATATGCCACCCATAGTGCTTGTGATCCTCTCCTCCCATGAAGCCAAAGCACACGTCAAAGATGGTGTTGTGGCAGGTGACGCCTACGGTGTGCAACAAGGGCATATCAAACTTGTTACACTTGTACGTAGCGTCAATCTGCATGACGTCTGGGTTCTCCTTGATCTGCTGATAGGTATCAGGGTGCGCAAAGAAGAGATTGCGCACATGGCCAGCGTCGTCGTAATCCACCCTGTACCAGTACTTTCCACCATCTCCGCCATCTCCACCATTGTCTTTGGTGATATCAAACTTCTCCAGGAGATCAATGAGAGCTTCGATCAAGCTACGGCCAGCAAGATCCATGCGCACAAGCTTGTACATCTCATTCTTAACATCTGAAAGCTTTAGGTTCTTGTACAATTGCGTTGCAATCAGGTGGTTGAGGATCTTTGATGCAGTATCGTTCTGTTCGTACATGGATTTAATGCGGCGCTTCATGTACTCATCGCGTATACGCTGCTGGGGAAAGGCACCCATTCCTACAGCGCGGTTGTGGTTGTGGTGAGGCACTGTAATAGTGAAGCTCCATCCATATTCTGCTGTATCTTCATCCAAGCCGCGCTTGCTCTTTGCCCTCCACCCACATTGGGTCATCTTGGATGAAGTACGGGGTCGCTTTCCTGTGCTCTTGCTCTTGTAATCTCGTCCACAACCACACCGTAGTATGCATAATGTAACGTATGTCCCTGGATCCCTTCTAGAAGGGGTGTGTTTGGCGACGCTTTTGATGCTGACAGCAAAGCCAGTGAAGCGGTAGAAGACATTCACAGCGTCTTTCAGCTCATAGTGTGAGACAACTGGGAAGAATATAGGTGGTGTAGGGTTGTTGCGTGGTACCCACAAGACATCAGGCTGATTTGGGTTGAATTCGTCGGGCAAATTGTTGAAATCGGCCATGTTGGCCATGTTTGGAACGCTTAGATTGGTGGTTGCATTTGCAGCCTGTCGGGTGGCGTTCCAAGGTTGGCGTGCGGGTGAGACTTTGCTAGCACACAACTTTGTCTACGCTGGGTCTGCAGACTTGATTTTTGGACCGTTGGATTTGCGTGATCGTGCTCTATAATTGCGCAACAAGGGTTGACAGAGTTTAGACGTTAGATGATAGCGCAGAGTGGCTGTTGAGTTGCAATTGTGGGTGCTAAATTTGGTGTTTGTGCCCTGCAGGGTTAATTGGCCTGTCTCGCTTAACCCTCCAACTAGCGCCGCACCGGCCACCTACTCCAAAAACGCGTCACATTAGATGAATCTGCACAGCAGTTAGAACGTGAAGGTCTCCAACGGAAGATACAATGTGCATAAGGGTATGGCAACGTTCAAATAAGGTTTTTGAGCTGCCGCTACCTCAGCAGATTCCATGCCAGGAGAGTCACTCATTGGCCTGCAGGGTGGGGCGATCAGCAGTACCCGGCACTAAGAAACAGGACACCCGAATAACTTTTCCATGCAGCCGAATAGTCTTTGCCTTAAATAATTGCAATTAATTGAAGTTAATTGATTGTTGCGGAGTGTGCTAGCAGGTATTGTTAGAACGTCAAACGCCAGCCTAGCTAAGTTGGGATACTTTGGCTGTAGTTTGACCCAATAACGGATAGGATCACAGCCTTGAGTGAACTGCTTGCGCGTCCATTTTGGCTCAAGCTTCTTCCAGCGTTGGAACTCATCAATATCCTCATTGTTGCTGCTATCGTCGGCGTCAGCTATCGCGGCGATAGCGTCCTTGAGCGCGCTTTGTAGGGGCCTAGGAGTAGTTTGTACAGCATTAGTTGGTTTGTATTGCTGCCAAAGCTGCTGAAAAGCTACGTTCTTGGCGTGTAACCACTCTGGCTTTAAGCGCCAGCTATGATTGCAATAGCGCTTGTAGTACGGATGGAGTATTGTTGCGGCGTAGTAAAATGGTGAGCTATCAAGCTTAGAGTAGTAAGTGTTGGCTTTAGCCCAAGCAGCGCAGAGGTTGATAGGTAGGTGATCCTCAGGAGCGTTGATTTGCTCGTAGTCAACGTGACTGTATAGTTTAACACTCTGCTCAAGCTCATGTAGTAGCGTTTCAAACACCGGTATTACTGAGTATAGGGCGCCAAATTGACCTGATTTACCACGCCCTTCAAGCTGTTTAGTAGCCTGTTTAAGTGGTTTCAACACCTCTGTGTACTCTACTATCACCGTCCAATCTGCGGCTGTAAGGCCGTCTGACCGCATCCACTTTGGTACGTCAGGAACCCTATTGCCGCGTCTCTTAGCGATATTGTTGAGATTGCGCGTGTGTTGGATGTGGTAGTTGGCGTAATTGCTAACAGCATGCTGCAGTTTGATAGCCCGCTCAAAGCAGCTATAGAATGAGTTCTAACGTGTAACAATAGGCTTGATTGGCTCTAATATTGCCTTTTGATTGTTTGTAGGGAGCTCAGCGTTAGCAAGTAGCTGGAAACGGTTGAACAGATTGTACTGTTGGGGCGTTTTGATATAGTTGATCATGTCGATAAGTACGCCTAACGGGTCATCCTTACGCCAATTTGCCATTGATTCCTCCTCCTCCGCGTGCTCTGTTGCGTTGTTATTGTACAAATCTGGATTCTTGCCAAATATAATAGCCTGGCCAATAAGGCTAAGCGTATGAGGGCCACAGCGTAGGCGCTGGTATGCTGCAGTAAACCCGTACTGCCCAGCAAGATAAGTAACAGCTGTGTCATTGGTGTACGCGTTATCAAGGACAAAACAACCAAGCCTTAGCGGCAATATCCCAAACTTCTGCAACGTTTGACTGACAACCTCAGGAATCCGTTCCCTAGTATGGGCGCCTGTCAACTGTGGCAGCGCAATAGGCATGTCGAAAAGTGTCCCTGATGCGTTGGCGTAGTGCGCAACAATCCCAAAGAAGCCCCGCTTCCCTCCCTTTGTTGTCCATCCGTCGAAGCTTATATGGATTTTGCTAATAGCTTTAGATAGCGCAGTAACAACTAGTGGTAACATGAACTCATACAGCCGTATTGCATACGCCTTAACACTGTTAGCGCTCGTCCACAACGCACTCTCTGCCTCAGGGCTTGCAAAGCCAATCATTGATCGGAAAGCAGGTGTTTCAAGCTCGTAGAGAGGGTGGTTGTTCTCAATAAGCCACGTAACAGCTGCGTAGCGGAAGGCCTGTACGTCAAAGTTGCCTAATTTGTTGACTAGCTCCTGGCTGATTGCTACACCAACTTTAGCCACCATTGCAAGCAATTGCTGGCCAAATGCTTGCTTTGTTGCTGCCTGTAAGCCGCTTTTTGTGTAGTTGTGGCCCGCTTTCAGTTGATTTAGGTGAGCAATTGCGGATGTAGTTGACTGCAAACCCTTAAGGATATCATCGTGTGAGCGACGCTGACGGCAGAACTTGCAGATAAAGTAGATCTCATCAGTGTTACTCCGCAGCGCAACTCGATATCTGTAGTTGTATATCCAGCTTTTTTGGCGCTTCTGTAATTGCAGAGGTTTGCAAAAGCGCGACAATTGACTCCAATCAATGCCGTCAAAGTTGTCAAGAAAACGCTCATCGAACGAGCTATCAACCTTGTGATTATCGTTGGCGGCACTGGCTACTGTGGCAGCATTGGATTCCTCAATAGGCGGTACAATAGCCTCGTTAGGCATGGCGTTAAGCAGTAAATGGCTCTTGAAAGGGTGCTGTTTGGTAGCCGGGGACGCTGCGTCGGCCAGGGCTTTGTGCAGTGATTGCCGCTGAGGTGGCTTAGGTGCTGATAATATTGGCAAGCTTTTCTGGGTATCAGCTAACTCTAACGGCTGCGTATTTGTGCCTGTACCGCGGGTGACGCGCACGCGTTTGGCGGGCTGTTTAGCAAGCCCTGCGCTACGTTTACCGGTAGTACCTTTAGTGGCTTGTTGGGCAGGCATAGTATTGAACACATGAGGTAAAGGGTTGAAGGAGTTTATTAGGTGAGCAATCTATCGAAGGAGAGGAAGCGTCTATATACATGAGGTGGCTGGGATCACATGATACAGCCAGCCAGGAAGCGTGATCTGACTTCAATACATAGTAGGCGGTAAAAAACAACAATGACAACAACAGCTTGAAAGGCTGTGACAATACACGCTGATACAGCAATATGTGCAGAGATAGGTAGTGAGTATTAATGCTACGCGTCAGGGCGAGTGAGCTGACTAAGGATAGGCCTACCTACTGCAACACTGACAACTCTATCACAATTTCATTTCCCTGCAACGACAAAAACCTTATAAGATTACCCAAGTTATTCAAGTTTACCAAGCAAGTTCTCTAGCTAAACTTGACTTGCTTTGTATTTTTATATAGAGGAACTTGACTTGCTTAACTTGGTGCCAAGCCAAGTTAAGCAAGCAAGGCTTGCAAGTTACTTGCTTGTTGCGAACTCTGGTAATAACCTTTCTGTACATTACTTTCGTTTGTGATTGTCGCAGGACGTTGCTGTTCCAAGATGTCCTTCTTTTCCAGCACTCAGCATTCCACGTAAATTACTACGGCTAACGTTACAATCTTTCGTCTTTTCTGTAGCATATTGTTAAGCCGTTTTCCTACAATATAACTGATGCATGTAACTATTTCAATTTTCTTCCATTGTGCGATGAACCGAACAATTTCCTACGCTAACCTCGAGCACGAGTGTAGCCTAGTCGTTCTGCCCCGGAACGCCCTAAACGAACCCCAACCCTTGATAAGTTCACTGACTGCCTGGCTTGTTAGGCTCTGGGACTGGCGCTGAAGAAGGCCCTTAAGAAGGCGAGCTTTCTGATCAAGCTGAGCAACAGTATGGGTGTGAGGTTTGGGGCGGTATGCAGACCGCGATAATATTATTGTCTGTACAGTACTGATCAAACTCGAGTGTTGCGTGGCTGCTATGTCCGTCAAGTATCAACAACCAGTAGGTCCTCGTTGTACGCAACTTTGTATGGGCGTGTTCAAGCTGGTTTTGTGGACGCCGAAGCCTCTCCACACCGATACTCCGCATCGTTTTCGTGTCCTTGCATACTCAACTTCAACGCCTTCTGCAAGTCTTCATTGTCCTTTTTCTCTATCGTTGTGGCACATCCCTTGCCTTTGTTCTGATGGTGCACTTCCAAGAGGCTCTGCTTCTTAACGTACTCCATCACAATCTCTTCTTCCGTCTTCTCGTGTCGTTTTCTCACCCTGCTGTCTCTGTTGTTGCGCCTCGAATTCACTTTGCGTGGTTCTCACGAGATGCCCCTGATCATACGAAGGAGGTCGCTCCACGCCTGATGGCCCATCAGCCACAGCTGCCGCCTTCTCCGCCATCTTTCCGGATTTTCTTCTTGCCCGCTTGAACTCCTCATCTTCATCGTCATCGAGACCCATATCCGACTCCCAATCACTGTCGCTGCCCCTCTGTCTCTGTTCTCTCAGACTCTGTACCATGATTCGCTTCAGCAGTTTCTCATATTCCAATGTTTCGCTTGCGTGTTGCTGAGCTTCGGCTTCGCTGGACGCCATCGCCTGGCGCAAATTCTCCTGACCTGCCTGATGATCTGCAGCTTCTTGTTGTTGGCGCTGAAGCTGAGAAACGTTTTCCTGAGTCGCCCGCTCCACATCGGCATCCTCCTCTGCGTCTCCACGTGTCGTCTCCTGGACTAACAGTCGGATGGTTTTGTTGAATTCAGCTGCTACCAGCGATTCTTCGGGGGCCGTGTTGGCAGGGTGTAAAGGGGACTGTGAATCACCCATGGCGAGTATGGCACTTTCGAGATCTTGGGCCGGAGCATCTGCACTGTTGGCGGACTGAGCGGAGCTTGCGGTACGTCCGCAATTTTGGCGGACCTCTCTGTGCTCCATGTTCTCCTTCCGCTGTGCCTCCAGGATATCTCGCACCATCTCGTCAGGGCTGCGTTTTTTCATCAGGTGTTGCTCGATCAGCTTCCACCGAACGATGACGTCTTGCTTTTCTGCATCAGAGCTCTGCAGCCACTCCTCGTATCCTTGACCTACCCTCGACGCGACGATGTAATTCTGCACATTGCTGCCAAACAACTTCTGCACCTCTTTGTGTACTCCCTTCATTGTATAACCGACGATACCCATGAGGGCTGCGCTTGGCTTGGTTGCCATTCCTCCGATCCCTTTGCCGATTCCTTTGAAAAAGCCGCTAGTACCCTCTTTCTGCGCGCCTTTCCAGGGCTGAGTGAACAGGCCAGTAACGCCATCGTACAAGCCAAAGCCAAACTCTTTTCCGACTGCCTTGACGCCCGACTTGAAATCGCTAACTTGTTCTTGAGGGCGCACGGTATCGTCTCCCCAAAGCTTAGGGGCATTGTGAAATCCTCTGGTAATACTCACTGAGATATCCATAGGTGCCTTCACAGCCGCCTTTAAGATACGCCCGAGGCCTTTGCTTGTGGTTATGCCAGTCTGGCGCATCATGTCGTAGTCCTTGCCGGAGCCGGGGTCATCCCAACTGCAGAATTGACTTCGGCTAGCGTCGTCTTGTTTGGTACTCAACCGGCCTTGCAATGCATCTGACATAGTGCTTGATCCGATGTTCGAAGTGGTAGATGACCGATTGGAGAGGTTAGGAGAGCTCCGAACACGAGCAACAGATTCCTGCACATTCAAGCTCGTTTGACTTTGTTCTGGCGAAGTTGGCGGAGTTGATCTTCCCTCCACATGTGAGGTCTCGCTTTTCCTTGCGATTGTCGGCACTGATGCTTGGAACTGCTGTCGGCTGGACCCAGACGGAATATACAAAGCTTTCCATGTCCTCGAGGGAAAATCGGCTACCCCCATCGCCATGCTGCTGAACGCCCGACAACACGCCGTAAATCCTCCGGATATTGGATCCCAAGGACCTTCGTCGGTGCAATATTCTTGTGATCTAAAGAGCTTCAAGTCATGGAAATCCAAGAGGTTTGCATTTTCCAAAGTACAGGCAGCATAAGCGCTCAACCTGACCTGGGTGCGCTTGATGCGCCACGCAGCGGGTCGAGATGGTGCAAGGGTACAACGGAGTCGATCAGCTTCAAGATGTTGATGAAACGACTGAGCACCAATGTCGCTGCCTCGCTCCGCTGCGATCTTGCTTGCGAGTTCTTTGGCACGTTCCAGGCTTTCGGGTTTTAGGCAGAAGTTAATGGCATCGGCTAGTTTGTCCGCTGTAAGTTGTTTGTGAGGGATCGGTTGAGGGCCGGCGCCTGCTCTCGAGACCATGGCGCCCCAGAAAGGCTGGTCTCCAAAGAAGGGGACGACTAAAGTCGGCCGGCCTGCGGTAATGCCTGCCGCTGTAGTTCCTGCGCCACCATGGTGAACAACGCACGAGACGTACTTAAAAAGCCAGTCATGCGGCACGTTGCCTAGCATAAAGATGCCGTCAGGGATACGAAGCTCGTCCGCGCCCATGCCTCCCCAGCCTTTAGAAAGGAGGACACGCTGGCCAGTCTTCCCCACAGCCTCGAATATGAGCTCTGTCATCGCATTAGGATCGTCCAAAACGATGCTCCCGAATCCTATGTAGACAGGGGGTGGTCCGGCGTCGAGAAATGCCTGGAGGTCAGGGGCAGGGGTGTAGTCAGAGGCCAAGTTGAGAAAGTAGAACCCAGAGATGGATATGTGAGAGCCCCAGTCTTTTGGTTTGGGTATCAGGGCCGGCGACCAGCAATAGGTGTGAGGGATTTTGAGACGTTGGAGCATCCCTGGGGCCCAGATCAGACTCACGGGATCCAAACCAAGACACTTGGAGCGAAATCGGTTGATGATGTCACCTAGGCCTTGCCACGAGAGGACTTCGATCATAGCATAACTTATGTAATTAGTGAGTTGAGGGTCGGCATTGGAAGATTGGATGTTGGCCAGCGGATGGGGAAAGGCCTGGGTGGGAGAATAGGGCATAGTGAACATGATATGGAGAGGGATGCCCAACTTCTCTGCGCAATGGATATGGGCAAAGCTTGGGGGGTTGGCGATGATACAGTCGGCGACGAAGAGTCTTGCTGCAGGCTCGAAGCCAGGGTCATTTCCAGAGGGCTCGGAAAGGTCATCGTCAGTAGCGCGGAGACTCATTCCGTCACCGGCTTTGTAACATGATCGCCAGCAGCCTTGAATGTACTGGGCAACATCTCTTCTTCGCTGACCGACATCTCCACTTAGTAGACTGTGAAAGCCCGGCATCAGGCCGGGATTCTTGACCATGAATGCCATTAGCTGGGAGGGGTCGCCGCCAATGCTGAAGAATTCCAGGCCATTCTCCTCTACAAAGTCCTTGAAGTTGGGATGGGTCGCCAGACGTACGCGATGACCGTAGGTGTCTTTCAAGACTTTTCCCAAGGCAACAAAGGGTTGCACGTCTCCGCGCGAGCCCACAACCTGGATGACGACGTTCAAGGGCGGGGGTGGAGGAACTCCCTCCTCGCCTCCTAAGGAAGGGGGAATGTAGGGGGAAGGAGGCGGGCAACTATCTTGGACACTCTGGACGTGTTGAAGGAGAGCAGGAGTAAAGATCTGGGACACACGACGGTTGAACTGATTGACGCGGATGTTGACACGGCCGTCGTCGCTGACACAGGCACTGGTGCTCAGGCCGTCTTTTTCGTTGCGGATCTCGCCATAAATGTCGCCGTAAGCAGGAGGGGGCATGTCATCCTTGTCTGTATCGGGAGTGATAAGCTCAGTCTTTTGAAGAAGAGCCTCCTGTCTCGTGGGTCTTGCGGGTTCGGTCTGGGCCGCAGCGGCAGCTTGTGCTTGCTGAAGCATGGATTGCTGCACGACGGTCTCTAGGACAGATGGGCCCTCTTCTAAGGGGGACCGGGGGGCCATGGTGTGAATAAGGGAAGGCTGGGTTCACCTCAGTCAGTCACAACATCAGTATTATGTCGCGGAAGAGCGCCCAAGGCAAGTGGCTGGATGAGGTGACGCCCCTGCTGGGAGAGAGAGGATCGGAGAGATTCTGTCATAGACGCGTACATACCTACATTAGACTTTGCCCATGTCAGGTGTGTGTGATTCGACCAGTAGGCTGAGTAGAATAGAGAAGCATCCGATGGCAGGCAGCTCCTAAGACGGAGCTGGGTTTGGGATTTTCTTGTAATTACCTGATAATTTCGGAGCAACAGCAATCAGGTCAATGTTGTGACTTGACAGCGCCCAAAAGGAACGTCTAGCAGCAGGCCAGCCGGGGCGCGTTCCCAGAGTGTCCAGTCGGGGCGCGTACCCAGAGTGGCTAGTGTTGTAAGCCGGCTAAGAAGCTGCTGTTGGCGAAAGTTTGCATTCTCCCGCACGACTGCTTCTCGTTGCCAGTGCTCGTCTCCACGAACACAATGCATCATTATTTTAAAGAACACAACACACTTTTGGTCAGCGTCCGATGGCAGGCAGCTCCTAAGACGGAGCTGGGCTTGGGATTCTCTTGTAATTACCTGATAAAGTCGAAGCAACAACAATCAGGTCAAGATTGCGACTTTGCAGCGACCAAACGGAACGTCTAGCAGCAGGCCAGTCGGGGCGCGCACCCAGAGTGGCTAGTTGGGGCGTACCCAAAGTGACTAGCGTTGCGAGCCGGCTAAGAAGCTGCCATTGGCGAAAGTTTGCATACTCTCGCACGACTGCTTACCGTGTCCACACCCTCCCAGGAAGTCTGAGTACATGCAGACAACCAGGCTGCAATCTACAGACTCCAGACCCCCTCAGACAAACCAGGACAGGCATGGCTACTCTGGTGCATCAAAGCTGTAAGAGTGCAAGTAGTAAGAGAAAAGCTCATTGTCTATTCTTCTATGTAGCTGTCGTGATACCCTTTTGTTAGATCGGAGAAGAGGAGAGAGCAGGTTGATGTATTGAGAGAGCTACAGCGAGCGATTATATACACAAGAGAGATGAGTAAGCAAGCAATAGAGGGTCATGTGAGGACAGCATTCACAGTGTACTCAGTGAACGAAGGTGCCAGGCTGACACCTTTTATAGGGCTATTAGGACGCTCTGTTTACATGACGTATCCATGATACCAATAGGTATAGAAGGTGCTCCTTAGGAGCAGGAGGAACCATCTTACCACCACGTGGCACCTGGATGTCCTTACCTCATGAACCGTCACACACCCCCTCAGCTGCGGTGTCAACCAAAGCTGATCTTTTCTATCTAATCAATGTTTGGTATAATACCTATATTATCCTAGTACTAGTGAGTCAAGCTTGCTGGATTAGGACCATCTAGTCCTTCTGCCTTTGACAGCCAATCTTTGACGTCTCTCAGTCCAAGCTGTCGGATGAACTCTGCATGCTTCTGGCGCGCAAGGATCTTAGTGAGTCCGTCGGCTGGCATGAGGTTGGTATGCTTCCACTGAACTGATATACGTCCTTCAGCTACCTCCTGTCTTAACCAATGTTGGTGGACGTCCACATGGCGCAAACGCGTAAACAGCTTGTCCTCGTGCTTGGTGACAACACCTACTGTCTGCAGGTTGTTGCAATAGATTGTTGGTACTATCTCTAGGTCAAGCTTGATGTGTTTGAACAGTCGATTCCAAGCTTGTAGCTTACTAGCTGCTGTCGACAGAGCTAGCAGCTCCGCCTCAGTGGTTGATTTGGTAACTGAGCACTGTAAAGTTGCCTTCCAGTCAATAGGCATGCCGTAGAGCATGAAGAGATATCCTTGAGAGCTGCGCCGCGTTGGTAGGTTGTCGGCAAAGGCTGCATCCAAGGCACCATAGAACAGTAGCTCCGTATCTGTGTTTGTGATCTCTGGGCCAGTACTCATGTACATAGTGCGGCTGTTCTGACCTCCATGAGCACCAATTGCTAAACGCTTCTGGCCAATCAAGTACTTCCAAGTGTGGTATGCTGCGCTAACATGCTTTTGGCCTGGATTCTGTAGATATCAAGATAATTCAGAGTGAGCTTGCGCAACATCAGGCCAAGTGTACGTTGAGATGTAGGCTAGTGATCCCACCAATTCCTGATATAGCTTTGTGCGCTGTTCGTCTGGTTCCTCTGTGCTTAGGCCAATATTTCCGTCTACCAGCGGTACTGCCGGGTATGTGCTTGTGTGAGCTATGTTGTATTTTGCTGCTACCTTGTCAGTAAAGCTGTCTTGCATCAGCCATATATTCCTCTGGCTTCTATCTCGGATCACGCGTATGCCAAGGAACCATTTCAGTTCTCCCAGGAATTGTACGTTGTATGCAGCTCACAGCTGTTGATTGAATTGGCGGTAGGTGTTCTTGTTCTTAGAAGCTACAGCCACGACTATATTGTCTACAAAGAAGAAGATGATCAATTGGTCGTTGCTGTATAGACAAGGCACTCCCGGCACTTGACGTAGTCCCAGCTTCTCAAGCGTAGCGGTGAGGTGTTTGTACCACAGTCGTGGCGCATCTCAAAGTCCGTACAGAGCTCTCTCAAGTTCAAGCAGTTGTCCAAGCTCCTTCTCGTATCCTTCTGGGCATTGTACATATGTAAGTCAATCGAGTTTGGCGTTGAGAAAGGCGTTTAGAACGTTGTACTGGTATAACTCAAGATCAAAAGCAGCTGCCAAGGCGATCAAACATTGGAATATCTTCGCGGCCAGCGTTGCTGCGTACGTGTTGCCGTAATCCTGCTGCAGATCTCCTCTTACTACCAATCTCGCCTTGAATTTGTAGAGGTATCCGTCCTCGTCAAACTTGTACGTGAATACCCACATAAGTGGTAGTATCTCAGCGTCTATTAGTTCAGAAGCTCTCGCCGCTCGTCCAAAGCAGCTCCGCTGGATACAGCCGTTAATCTCTTTTTGGCTTGCCTTCTCAAACTTGGCTCCAAATGGATGCTGATCCAGGTCTTTCCATCTCTTTGGCTCAGCTGGCAGCTGGTCATGATAGAGTTGCGTCTTTGGCGCTTTGCTGGACAGCTTTGCCAGTGCTGTAGGATTGATACAGGCCGCAAATGTCGCCAGGTACGTGCCAAACTTGGCTGGCTTTCGAATCCGCTTGCCCTTTAATATGAACTGCTCTGACACTTGGCTGCTGATCTCTTCTCGTTGTCTTGCGTTGTTGGATGTTTGATTCAATGCTTCTCCTTCTGGTGCTAGAGCGTATCCTCGTCCCCAGCCAGTATTGTCCTGATCTTGCTGGTCGGCTCGCTGTTGTGGTTGAACATGGATTGTATCGCTGATTGGGTCCTCTATCTCTTTCCCCATCTCGTTCCCCATCTCGTTCTCTATCTCGTTCTCTATCTCGTTCTCATCCTGGTGTGCATCTTGGTGTACGTTAACATCTTCAGGCAAAGATAGCTGATCTGTCAATATGTTGCTGTAGTTGGGCGTATCCTCGATGTCGAGCACTTCAGCTACCTCCCAAATATGGCTCTTCTCTGCGTACTGGCCTTGGCCGTCACAGAGCTTGTCTCTCAGAAAGACAACGTCCCGGGTTTGTATGACTCGTCCAATCGTTGGCAACCAAACTCAGAATATGTTGGTAGAATTGTAACGGTTTGGGCCTTGCCACAATCCACTCTGTTACAAGTTGGGTACGGTTATCGCGTTGGGTACGGTTATCGCTACCACACAGATATCGTTACCACACTTTCTCATCACACACACATATATATAGCTTCGCTCCTTCGTAGTTACAGTACTAAGGACTTAGTCTGTTCGTACCGCACGGGCCTACCCCATCAAATCCCAAACGCGTCCACCAACACCATGACTTCTACCTACTACTGCACAACCACCATGACCTCTTTTGGTGCCCAGATTT
>ML976231.1:10197-37000 GCA_010015635.1 Clathrospora elynae | reverse complement strand
GCCACCACCATGCGGATGATCACTGAACGCCTTGGTCTAGCTGCAGTTCCTCTCGTCATTTGCACGGATTCGTATTCCTTATACAAATGCTTAGTGAAGCTCGGGACGACCAAGGAGAAGCGCCTCATGATTGATATCATGGCACTGCGCCAATCATATGAGCGTCGCGAGATCACGGAGATCCGATGGATCAACGGCGAAGACAACCCCGCCGACGCCTTCACAAAGGCATCACCAAACCGCGCTCTTGAATGCTTCATTGATAGCAACGAGTTAACAGTACAAATAGAGGGCTGGGTGCAGAGACCCACGGCCTCTAGCCGGTAGGTTTGTGAACGCAATTCCTTTACGTTTATGTATACAGTCACTACCGAGAAAGAAAAGACTTCCAGTGTGGGAATAGCCACAGCCAAAGGCTGGATACGACCGGATGCGGGTCTCCCCCGCCTTGGGCAGGGAACCGCAATGGAGCTGGGATATCACAATAGAACTGCAAGGAGCTTCGATGGAGCTTGGCTGTAAGCCGGCTGCCATGATAGCTACGTAGCTGCGATTCCAGGGAGGACCGGATGGGATAAGAACCCCTCTCCGGCCCTCCGATAGACAACAGATATCAACCAGAATACAATCGTACAGTCAGTTCTTTGTTTCAGCACTAGTGCTACGGCCTATCCAACAGTTTCAACAATTAATAGGGCGAAAACTCTTATTAACTCTCCAGATCACAATGTTTAGCTCCATTCGCTGTGTTGTCTTGAGTGTTCTTGGTGGCAACTGTGTGGATTATGGGCGGATGACGGCAGAGACAGACAAAATAGCGGTATAGAAGTAGAGGACGATGCACTGCAAAAAAGATGAACGTTCCGACGATAGATGTGGAGTCAATGTTGGTTCACGATAGTGGTGTGCAACTCAAAAATGGTAAGCTTGCAGAGTCGCGCTAGCTGTGCGCTCTAACTATTGGTCCCAAATTCTAGTACTGCCCTCAAGAGTAATGATATTGGTACAAGATATCTCAGTCTGCAAGAACCGGGATGTATTCTTGGACAACATGATGGTTATAGCATTAATTGCTTGAAACCGCGATACTTAGCGTCCTCCGCGATCACACACCCAGGAAGCGCGAGCACTATTAGTTATCTATACTAACATGTGTATTACAAATATATGGGCCTCTTGATCGTTCGCCTCATATCCAACTGGAAAGCTTGTAGCATCACATTGTGTTCAAGCAGGTGACCTTGACCCCTTCCTTGGCCCCTTCACTCAAGGGTCTGATGCCTTAGCGCTAATATTTGCACAAAAGGGATATCCTGCGCCTAACTCTTAGTACCTGCCTAGATTGTGTTACGATTATCACCATTTTTTCTACAATTAATCCCAAAGCTGTCATTACCTCTCCTAACACCTTTGATTCCCCTCAGTCTGACATCTAAACGCTTGCTGTACTTGTAATCAGACTTATCAACAATCAAGCCGAGCGGCGGCTTGATTCCTATCTAGGCCTGACACAGGCCTAATATAAGGACGTACGTGCCTAATTAGGAATCAAGTCTGTAGATGCTTGATTGTTGCCAAGTCTGTTTGTAATCGTGTATTACCGGTATGTCAGCTTCCCCACTCTACGACCTACCCTCCGCTCTCCATCCTATATATAACACCTCAGCCCCCTTCTCTCCCTTTATCGTCCACAGTAATATCCACAATGCCGCCCTACAACGGCCCCTCCATCTCGCTCCACGTCCACATCACGGTCGCCTCTGAGAACGCATTAAAATTCCTCGAGCTGCTCAAACCCATTTACGACGCCGTAATAGCAGAGCCAGAAAACACGCTCTTCGAGGTGTACCAGAACCCTGAAGTGCCGGGCGAGTTCAAGTTTGTCGAGAACTGGGCGCAGAGTAAGGAATGGCTGATAGATGTACGTAAAGAAATCGCCACAGTAGGAGGAATATAGTGAATGTGGCGGGGGGCTAACGAAAACCAGGTGCAACTGGCGAAGGATTACTATAAGCACTATGTCGTTCTTACAGAACCGCTGTGGACTAAGCCACGGGAGTTCGAGATATGGGAGTGTATGCCCAGGAATGCGTGGGTGAGCGCGAAGAAGGAGATGGCTGAGAAGGCTTAGCCATGAATGTCACACTGCTGCGGGGGTAAAACGCAGAACGTCTAAATGTCAATCATCTTCCTCATCTTGAAAACTCCCCCTCTTCCTCTTCTTGTCGCCCTCCCGCTCTGGCTCTTCAGTAATCCCCGCCAGCGGGAAAACATAGTTGCCCATCTCTT
The DNA here is from genome assembly GCA_010015635.1 of Clathrospora elynae. Classification (NCBI taxonomy): domain Eukaryota; kingdom Fungi; phylum Ascomycota; class Dothideomycetes; order Pleosporales; family Diademaceae; genus Clathrospora; species Clathrospora elynae. The sequence goes on along the minus strand of ML976231.1, from coordinate 34,711 downwards.
CACCCCTCACATCCCAGACCCCGTTTACCCACCCAAGATTTTTCATAGAGCATTCTTCGTGTTCTTCATCCCCTTCCTGCCGCGGTCGGCTATACTTCTCGCAAATGGCAACTTCCAAGCTCGCCAACCTCTCTTTGTCGTATGCGTTTCGCCCACTGTCCCAGCTCGTGAATACCTTCGCCGGTACAACCTGCCCGTCGGTAGTTACTGGGCCGTCATCTTCCATCTGCGTCTTCCAGCCATCCTGCTCAGGTGTAATGAAGATTGCAGTGGGTTCTGCATCTGCTGGCGCTGAGGCCAATCGCGCTAGGCGGAGCTCTCTGTCATCAAGGAGAGCCTGATAGAGCGCAGAAATCATATCTACTACAATTGGTGTGGAATTTCGTGCGTACTCGGGTGGAGGGGGGTTATGGTCGAGTTGAAGATGGTCGTGGAGGTAGCGCGCAAGTCTACCGTCTGGCCAGACTTCATCGAGCTTCTTGATAAGCATGCTGAGCGCTGCGTGTGCAGACAGGTCAAGTTTTCTTCCTCTGGCCATCTTTGGGGGGCGCGGATATCCGGCAATAGAGTGGAGGTCAGCCCTATCACGGTCGCTCAACCGAACTGGGTTGCTGTGATATCCTTGGCTGCCCGGCTGGTAACGAGGTAGTAGTTCGAAGAGAAAACCTTTTGTTTCGATCCCGCGAGATGTGATGATGGGTGATTTGAACCGACAGCGGTCAATGAACGTTTGGTGGAGTCTGAAGTTTGGAGCATTGAACCTGTATTCGCAACAGTTCAGGTACGATTGTAAGGTTCGGTACATGAGACTTTGGGTCGAGGGGAGATACGTGAATGGCTCCGACTCCACGTTCATTAGGATTTCGCCATTCATAAGTATGAGGGCGAGAAGGGCGGTGGACAAGCTGTATTTTCCTGGTTTATTCAACGGCGATTCTTTGCCGATATCGAGGCGCTTTGAAAATTTCAAGGCGTTGGCAAGTATTGCAAGCCTATCTTCCTCGTTTTCTACGGAGCGGCTACAGATATCATCGAGTACGCTGTTTGTGGTTGTTGGGTAGATGGAGACGCTGGAGTAATTTTTCTTGGTATTCAGCTTCTCGCCGCCATTATAACTGAGGCCGTCACTCCAGAGACGCAGATGTGGTCCATCCGGTCGATTGTCATCGGTCCTATATACTTTCCTATTCCATATGTTGTACTGCTTTACTTTCCTCAGGATCTCGATATTGGGCCAGCGTCGGTGATCCTCAGGACAAGCTAAACAGAACATAGTCGCAGTCTGTCTGAACGTTGCAAGTTTGACCCGAAGTTCTCCTGGGATCTTGCCAAAGTCGTATTTACGGCCCTTAACAAGTTTTTCGTTGCAGGGGATGAGCAACGTCATCACAGTCGATGCCAGATGGTCTTCCTGGAAGATCCATCCCCGCGAGAAGCGAGGATCGCTGAGGATTCGAAGGATGAGCATCTGCACCTCGATGATGTTCACACCAGGTCGCATCTCTGGACTTTCCTTGTCTTTGGGGTTCACGAAGAGCGATCCGTGAAGCAAGCTCGATAGAGTGTCGACTTCCTGCTGGCGCATTAGAGCAGTTGTCAATAGCCCAACCGACGCTGTGCTGTCGCCGTACACAACGTCCATGATCTGAACACCACGCTCTTTGTCGACCGGCCAACATCGTTCGTCTCCTTTCCTCTGATATATACACTCTTTATCGATCCAAAGTTTCGTGACATTAATACTCTGTGCGAACCGGATAACACGGTCCATATAGTGGTCCGGAAATTCACTCTTGTGTGGCTCTTGATCCGGCCTTCGGATCAGATAGTCGAACATCCGTGACATGTGGTAGGAGTACAGGGCAGCCTCCTGAGGCGCAATCCACTTCCAAGAGACGGCAACATAATTGATCTTGCCATCATCGTCTTTGCGGTTTGTCACGGCTATGTCGCAAGTAAGGTCATCGGGTTCAGCGAGTGCAAGTTGCGCATCGGCTACGATCTCAAGGCGATCCCGCCGTGCTTGCTCTGCTTGCAAGTCTGGTACCTTAGAAATATCTAGAAAACGGAGGCTTTCTACCCACTTCTCAGACTCCTTCCGATCGGCCTGGAAGTGTTGAATCTCTAAGAGCTGCTTGCGAAATGCGGATATGTCGTCATTGAAGATCTCGCCGAACGTCTTGTGAAGGTCATTCTTCATGTGGTAGGTAGTGATGGCAAGTGAAATTGGAAGCTCCGAAGATGTCCTGGCTGTTGCGAACAAGACAAAATGTTGGGATGAGTTGGGTTGGGACAGGACAAACGCGTCATTTCTCGTTGGGATGAAACCCGGAGCGGCACGTCTGCACGTGTACCAAGCCACGTGCCCGACACAAAGCGGCATGCCTCGGCATACGCTCTAGCGTACTTTGGCAGCTTCATTCACATGCTTCCCCGGATTCCACGCGCATACATCACATGTCACAAGCTTTCGAGTGCTTTAAGTACCTCAGACACCCCAAGCTTCTGTCAGTCATAATCCACGCTCACCGCATCATACCTCACATCCACAACTACAGTCCCCCTCTTCGAAGAAGCGCCCAACAGCTTGAAGCTTACCACGACCGGACTCGAACAGCTTGAAAGCAACACAGCCACCATGTCTCTTACCAACCGTAAGCCAACTTCCATATACCTGGAATCTACACGCCTGTGAAGCTGCGAGTCACTGCTTCTAGAAGCGCATATCTTAATATGTCATTCCGGGCAACCGCTTCAATGACCAGCCACCACCCCTACCCATTTCCACAACAAGTCCCCTATCCTATAAATCCCTCTATTCCCCAAGAGGCACCCCAATAACTCCCATCCCAGCATCCTTCCCCTCCTCCACCGCCTTCGACGAAATCTCCCGCTCCCTCTCCGCCTCAGACGCCGATCGCCGCGACGCCATCAAGAGCGGCGCCGCAATCTTCGCCTTTACGCTCAAGAACCTCGATGGCGCTACAGAATCCTGGTACATTGACCTGAAGGAAACAGGTACCGTCGGTAAAGGCGTAGCACCCGAGGGGAAAAAAGCGGCCGTCACGTTGGTGTTGAGCGATGCCGACTTTGGGAAACTAGTGCAGGGCAAGGCCAATGCGCAGAAGCTGTTTATGAGTGGGAAGCTCAAGGTTAAGGGCGATGTTATGAAAGCGACCAAGATGGAGCCGATTTTGATGAAGGCACGGACGTCTGCTAAGTTGTAGATGGGTCAGAAGGAACGTGTTTTAAAGAGCAGTTTTTATATATATGATCATCGCGTGTACGTGCTGGAATGGGATGGTGATGCGGTGCTTGGAGCTGCGAAGCCGTAGCCGTGTATCATGATGTTTTCAATCATACAGCTATCCATTACGCATCCAAGTCAACTTGTAATTCATATCACGGCAACTGTTCGCAAGATATTGAAGAAACATGAGAGATTTTTATTGAAGGATCGTAAGATATGCTACTCATAAGCATCGTAACGACATGATGTTCGTGGTAACAATATTGATCAAGGCCGTCAAAAAGACATGATGTCGTAAAAGAGCGCGAAGAAAAGAGTCAAGGAAATATAAAAGAAGGACAGCCCACCAATACCATCGCCAGAAACATGCGCAAAAGTGAAACAGCGCCATTTACCATCCCAGGGGGTATCGACCGTGATAATTTTGACAGCGACAGCGACACAGCAACTCCTCTCCAAAACAAACAAACAAACAAGTAAACCATCCAAGCAAAGGAAAATCGTACACCGCTTACCACCTACCCATTTACCTCACCATAACAGGCCCCGCAGCCTTCCAACCCGAAAGATGCAAGAAGCGCCTACTCCCACCCCAAAAACTATCCTTATTCCCCGCAGCAGCAGCAGCAGTAGCAGCACCACTCTTCATCATACTACTCTTCGGCTTCCCCAACCACCTACTCAACGCATGTTCCCTCCTCTCTCTCCCACTCGCGCCTCCACTACCAGTCACATCCTCAATACCAAAGTCCAGCTCCTCCATCAACGGGCCCATGATGCGGGGCTCAGCATCAACAGGACTCAGCATAATCGGCACATCCATCACCTCTTCCTGCGAGCTCTTCCAGCGCTCACTCCCGGAAATGTGCGTGAGCGGCTCGAGCGCCAAATCCCAGTCGCCCTCGCGCAGCTTGACGTCTTCAAAAGTAAACTCGCGCAACGAGCGCTTGTGTCTAGTTATGAAATCCGATATCTGGCCAGAATCCATAACGCCGTTTTCCAGCTCCATGATTCTCAAGCGCGGGAACTTCAGGGGCCGGGGCCCGCGCGCTTGGCCGCGGAGGGAGGGGTGGATGAAGGATTCTTCTTGGACGGCGGGGAGCATGCAGGGCTCGCGGTCGAGGGATAAGGGGGAGGGGCCGCGCGCGCCTTTCCAGCGGAAGAAGAGACGTGTTAGGCCGCGGGAGAGGGAGGCGAGGTAGGCGTGGAGGATGCGAAGGTGTTCGAGGGATTGGACGCGGGTGCGCGTCGAGGCGGAGGAGAAGGGGATGGACTCCATGCATATTGATAGTTTGCGGATTTGGCCCCAGCGCTTGGAGGACGAGGGCGTGCTGCCGAAGCCGTGCATGGGGTGGAGATACAAAAGGCCGCCGGGGTGCATGGGGTGCATGGAGAGGGCGGAGAGACTGTATAGTGGTGCACGCTCGATTGCTATGCGGAGAGAGATTAGGGCGTAGTCTACTGCACTCCGCCGATGTCGCGGTGCGCCTGATGATCCTGGACACGAAATCTTGAGATGTGTGAGGTTGATAAGTTCTGAGAAGGCGGCGACGAAAGCAGGAACGTTGGTAGCGGCATGGAAAAGAGGAGGATATTGCTTGATAAGAAGGTCTTGCATTTCCCAGCTTCCGTATTTGGGCGCTTTGTCTTTCGCAGGCCCGTTCTGCGGGTTCTGCACTTGAGGCTCGTAGATAAATTGCCTCTCCGAACCGGTCTCCGGGTCAACGATAGGTGGCAGGAAGCTATCCGGGCCATGGGGCATGTGGAAGGTAAAGGTCTTGACGTGGCGGCCTATCCTTGAAAGCGCTTCTATGCGCGCAAGTTTAGAGAAACTAGACGTCTTGAACGTAACGGTCATTTTTTCGAATAGGCGCGGCGCAGCCTTCGAGGAGAAATCATGACATACTAGACGGAAGTTGGATAGATCTTCTGGTTCAAGGTGGTCCAGTACGTTTTCGCGACACGAGTCGTTCAGCCAGAAGCGTAAGAAGACTGAGCTCGTTGAGAGGACTAAGTTGCATATCGAGCCATTGGAGCGCATCGCTTCATCTCGTCAACATCTGGATCGCGTGTACATCACGACAAAGGGATTCTTACATCTTCCATCAATCGTAGTCGCAGGCGTCAATGGAATCTCTCCAAACAGCAGCTTGGAGCTCGCACGCGACACCGTCGTCGCCGCGCTGGCATAGCTACTATGACTCTCGCCCGAATACGATCGCTTGAGAGGCGGTGGCGGTGATCGTTGTGAATACATATCGTGATGTTCGTGTTCGTCGTCGTCGCATTCAAGATGTTCTTCGTTAATAGATCGTCAAGGTTCGTTCGTCAAAGATAATCAACCGTGTAGTAAATCGTAGATAAATCGTAGATCCGTTTCTAAACAACCAGTGTTCGCAAACCTCAAGAAACAATCCAAAAGACCAAAACCGCGGCCATGGCCTCGTCCCAGTTGTATTTACCAGCGCATCCCTCGAAAGCGGGACCGTGGGCTGCAAGTGTGAGTCAACCATCTTTTGCCTCTTGTCCAGTGTTCCCGTCCGGCGCTCTCGTTCTTGTCCCCATGCGGGCGAACAATTGCTCAAAAACACGACCATATCGCGGTGGGAAGACGTGTATATATGGTGTTTGACGCGACGATTCGACCGAGTGGTCAGAGTGGGGCAGACGGTGGGGCAAGGCTTGAAACGTTTCACTCCATCTGGCCAACCGGAAGGCGAGACGCATGGGATAGTGCATGCAGCTCTTGCAGTAGTTCTACATGGAAGGCTTGGGCGAGATGGCTGGGCAACAGGACTGGCGGTCAGCGCTCGAGCGTGCGTTGGCTCCCTCAAGTCAGGCACGACGCGTCTCTAGCGGATGCTGGAGGTTGCTGTGGAGAGACGCGGTTTGAGGGGAATAACAACAACAGCTGCGTTGGTGCCGGGTATTTGCGTCTGTCCAGCAATGCGAGATGTTGTTTCGAAACAAAGTTATCGATTGCTAGCCGGCAACGCGCGTGCCATGTGGCTTATCGATGTGACCTCGGGATGTCAACACCATAAAGGTATCGCGATTCGCATCTCTCGTCTAATATCGGGCTGGTTGACTGGCCATATCAACGACCATATTTACTTCTCCATTATCCGACTTCCATAACGCTAACCTAGTAGGAGTTAACAGCTAAACTCATTCATGGCGCGTTAAGCAAACTTCGACTCGATCATGAGCACACCAGAAGACGCGTTCACACATGAACATAACACGAACGCGAAGTTGATCACAACATACTGCGTAACAGATCACCGTCGCGAACCACTTCAGCATCGCGACTTCTTGGCCGTAAACATCACGCCCGCGTAAATGCCTCACTTGCATGATGGCGGCATGTTACCGGCATCTTTGACCGGTCACACTCGATGCCCCGCTTCACTCTTTAATTCCCTGTAGACCTCGTCCGTCGTAGCACCGGAAAAAAAAACTGCCAGAACGATAGGGTCTGTAGATGAAGATGAAACAAACCATTACAATGATACGCTATCAGAGGTTGAAGCCGTTGATCGTACCTTGTTTCAGATGCTCAGATCTTCCGAACAGGTTTCCACAAGGCTATTAGGTAGTATGATGATTGGGTAGAAAGGTAAACACATGCTCGAACTACTGCAACTCTCTACTTCTGCCGATGCAGCCCCTCTCTTCCGGTATTATTGTGGCCCAACGTCCAACCCTCCACGTCGATCGCATGCAGTGTCCAGAACGGTGGTTGACCAGCCCCGTGCGTATCGCGGCCAGTCGACGCGTCCGCAGCATGATCCGCGACTCGCTTCTCTCCTCTGCATCTACTGTCCACTCATCGCCTCTTCTCGTCAGAGAACCTGGGCGCACCCTCCGGCACAGTCGGAGGCTGGTAACTCCCTCTATAACCATTGATGGGTGGTAGATCCTGTCCAATCGCATCTTCATAGCTCGGTGGCGCATCATCATACGCAGGAGCAGCGTGAGCCTGCGTTGGTTGTCCAGCAAACGCGTTTGCGCTGCTGAAACCCGCATGTGTCGGTGTAGTCGGCGTATGTGGCGCCTGAGGCTGCGTACTTGGAACATTGAGATTCGCCGGCTTCCCAGCCTCTGCGTTGAACCCAGCATCCAGCAGCGCTTTGGGCGGCGCAATGCCGGAGTAGACCTCAACTGGTAGTCTGAGTGGAAGGACGATGAGTTGGTCTTCGCCGTGCCTGTAGCTTCCATAGCCGATGCCTACGCGTATTTCGAGCTCGTAGTAGCGCGAGAGGTTGCAGGTTGAGAAGGTTGGCGGGACGTCGTTGGGGATCGGTTTGCCGGACCAGTACTCGGCGTTGATGGGGATTTCAGTATTTACTGCATCTGTAGGCGCGCCAATGGGTATTGCCATGTTGCTGAAAGAGCATAGTATCCAGCTGTTTGACTCTGTGCGGCTGACGTCGTGGGCACGCACTTTTGTGTAGCCTATCAGCTCTATCTGGAGCATCTGTAGGTAGATGTTCTTGGTACGCGCGCTGATGTTTCTGACCAGCAGGCGCATTGGAAGGTCCTGGTTGCTCGTGAGGATCGCAGGGTTTGGTAATCGAGCATCGATGGCGACGCGCGGAGGCACGCTGCCTGGTGCCGTCGTTGGGGTCTTCTTATCAAAGAGGCCTGGCTTCTTTCCTGCTGCCACACTCGGCGCATTCTCCAAGAACTCGTGTTGCCTCCTCGCATAGGCCTCTCCATCCGTCCTCTCCGGCCTTGGTGGCTCGATTGGAAGAAAGGTGAAGTTTGCCATAGCCCTCGGGTTCTCCTTGAAGAACTGCGGCCTGTTCACCGTGACCTTGACAAAGTAGCGTATCTCGGCCTCGCCGGGGAAGCCCGCGAGAGATGGTGGCAGCGTAGCCTTGATGTGGTGCGTCGCCGTCTTCGCAAATTCTGGTATCGCATTCGAGAAGGACACGTTCGAGATGGGGTTATTCGTCTGCTGGCATTGCGTGTTGAGTGGAATCTGGCGCTCGTGTTAGCAATGCACAGCGCCCCTGAACCATGTGGTTTACCTTGAACTGGAAGGGATACTCATGTGAGCCAGCGTTGATGGTGAAGGCAGCCTTCGGGTTCAGGGCGAGTTCCTCGGGGCGCACATTGGGCGGCCATACGACCTGTGTCTTGTACAGAAACTTGTGCACTTCAAGGACCGGTCTCTGCCTGTCTGGTCTGTTCGGGTGGATGGGTGCCAGTAGCCGCGTCCTGCTCTCTCCCTCGAGCTTCACGATGACGCTGCTGATGTTGGTGAGGTTTGGCACCTTCAGAGCGACCTTTCCTTGGATAACGTCAAGGTTCGTGTAATGCTCGTGCGGATTATCGAGGCCTATTGAGACGAGCATCGTAGCTGGTGTGAAATGCTAGATAAACGGGTAGTCACAAAGCGTATGGAGGTGCAGCGTCATATCAAGTTTAAAGGATACTTTGTATGACAAACCTGAATTTAGGGCATGAGATATGGAGGTGATGGAGCAGCTAAGCCCTTGAACGCGTGTCAATGGTGTGAGAGTGTTTGCAATTGCAGGCAGAACAGTGCACAAAACGGAAGTCAGCGGGGACATTCCAGAATTCGCAGGGTCCCCGCAAACGTCATTGGCGCGCGCGCGTCTTCGTCAACATCATGATAGTTTGCTAATGACTTGTTCGATTTCCCAAAACTGTTTCTTTTGGGTTCTCTATTCAAAGCATAAGTCTCACTCACATCTTGCGATACCACGATCCTGATATCGTCGATTTCCGTGCACAGCCACAGCCACAGCCACAGCCACAGCCGCATTGCCGGCTGAAGCATGCCCCTGGCCTCACTTAAGCATCGTGTAACTAGGCGCCGGGCTCCCTCAGGCCAGACTAACTCCGTGATGCCTTACGTGTCCTCGCATTTTGTATTTGGGGGCCGGTCCTGTATGCTTCGTGTTCTGGTCGCAGATTCGGCAAGATAAGCTACAAGTCCTCCTTCGCCAGCATGTCTATGTATTCTGTCAGCATAAGCAAGGCGATATCGAAAGAGGGGTAAATACCGCAAATATCAAGATAGAACGCAATGGCATTGAAACTGCCTTGTCGTTAGCCTGGGTCTAGTTGCTCGATGGAAATCTCGTATCGTACTTTCGCTTGCTCCCAGTCAGTTCCCAAAAGAACCATTTCAGGCGGTTCGTCCAATTGATCAGGTCGAGATGGCTCACACCGATCAAAGTTCCTTTGTAGTGGCCCCATTGGCTTGAGTCTACACTGGAGAAGTAGTTAGTAGGGGCTTGCAAGAGTTTCGAGGAGCGCAAAACACACCTGACCAATCCGTCGTTTATACCTTCTTTTGCCTTGATGATGACATGTGACGGTGCAAAGACGGACCATCGGGTGGGCTCCAGGGACGCGCCATATGAGTAGTACTTCACATCCGGTATGTCTGGTGTCTTGGGGTTGAAGTTGTTCTTCATGTACTCTTGCGTGAGCTGTGAGAAGGCGCCAGTTTCAAACCCGAAGTACTCCATGACCTTGTAGATGCGTTTGATGCGGCGGGCTGATGATATCAGTAGGGCTCTTTCAAGCATGCGCAACGAACATACGGCCAATCGTCTCGAACATGTAGTCTGCAAAGGCAGAGCCCCTGTGAGGAGTAGCTATGGTGGTAAGAGAGAGGATCTTGAAGTCGGTCGGACGAAGCTGGCTAATCATGTATCGTGAGTCGAGACCTCTACAGCTGCTTAGTATAGTCCCTCGGTATAGATGGATTATGTTTACCCCTAGGCACATGTCAGTGATCAAGTCTTCCACCATGGACAGTATGTCTCATACCATGCTGTGCCTGCGAGATGTTAGCGACGGTCCCCTCATATCTTCCAAGCAGACTTCACGTACGCAATAATGTTGACCTGCTTTCCCTTGGCCTTCAGCGCAATGCTCTCAGCCAGTTTCGCAGACCTCGCCTCGATACTGCCACTGGGCGGAACAGCAGCCACAATGACCTCGATGCCCTTGTGTGCCAGCGCATCTGTGATGCCACGCCAGTATTGTATCCCCGGTATGATTTTTCCTGCGAGGCGCAGTTCGTCGAAGCCGAGGAGGCCATGGGCGAGGACGATGGTGTTTTTCTGTGAGGGTCAGATAAGGTCGTCGTGGAGCAGGGTTGTGCATATACTGGAGCATCTAGAGTATGTTAGTGAGAAGGTTGGACTGGAGAGAGGACGCTACCATATTTCTCGCGCATCACGGCATACTCATCTACAATCTCGCGACCAAAGTTTGAGATGCGCGGGTCTTCTTTGCGCCATGGTGAGCTGCTGAAGCGGCGACAGGCCTGTCCTTGTCGCAGAACAGGATAGCCGAGTGTTGATGCTGGCGAGCGAACAGCCGCCCGAGTGAAGATTCGTATCATTGGGTGTGGCGCATTGTGTTGTGGTTCAAGAGGATGTTGAAGCTTGAGCTACGAAGTTCCGCGGCTTGTCGCGGTGACGTAGGTCGATAACTAGGCGATGAACGTGCAAGTGGGCCAGGGTCTGTCAAGATAGCATGCGAACCACGCTTCAAACGTCGCCATGCTCCCGAGTTGTATCTTGTGACTCAGTATATCATGATAGGGCTGGGTAAGGCAGTGTTGGAAAGTCTGTCTCGACGAATTGTATTACTACTATGTGGGAAGCTGCAGCTCGACCTTGACCGTTAGATAGTCATGTACAGGAAACGCCCCATGTCATGCTACAATCAGTATCCGTAGCCACCCAAATTCGTCCCCGCGTCGCTGTCTCTCGTATACACGTCTTGATCTCTGCGTGCGATTGGATAGCCAGAGGCGACTAGTCCTGCTTCCGCGGTGGCTCGGGGTGGGGGTTAACCACGGCTGCGATGAGTTGGTCGACGACCTTGCTGCCTGACTTCTTGCCGATGGCGTCGATTTCCTTGACCTTGACGTCGGTGTCCTTCTTTGCGTCCTCCTCAGCCTTTTGGTTGCCTGAGCTGTGCTATATAGTCGTTAGCTCTGACTATATAGCCACGACCTGATGTGTATGCGCACCTCCTTCTCGAACTTCTGGTACTCGTCCTCCTTCTCTTTCCTGTAGTCCTCAATCTCCTTCTGTGCCTCGTTTCGTGCGTCCTTTACGCGCTTCGTGCGGTCTGGGCGGGTTAGAGCGGCGGCTTGGCGGGGTGCATGGGGTGTCTTTACATTCTCTGGCTTGGGATTGTTAGCATATATGGCTTTAAAAATGAAGAAGCTTGGACATACCTTGTTGGACAATCTTCTGTGCCTCTCGCTCGGCCTATGTACTGTGAGCGACTGGAGGTTATAGCGGGTTGCATGCCTTACGTCGAGCAGCGTCTGGATACCTGCGGAGTTCTGGGCAGACTGCGATACTCTTAGTAAGCATCCACAGCTTCTCGTATGATGAGCTCACCATCTTGAGGTGTTGGTTGCGTGGAGGTGTTGGTTATGGCAAGGTAGAGTTGCGGAGAGGTATGGATGATGCAACGAATGGCTCCGAGGTGAGGCCCAAGCTCCTTCCCGCCAAAACATGCCGCCGCACCTATCCTTAAGATTCAGTCACCCACTTTGCTATTACTCAAATTGCCGCTACCATGTCTCGAGCGTCCCAAATCACTTTGGCAACTACCTGCTTTACAACAATTAGCATCATCGCATTCGTGCACTGGTCTCAGAAAGCAGACAAAGCCGTTGGTCCATAATCACACCACTGGGAGCACTTTGTTTCCTCTAACTCTTATGGTAGGCAATGCACGCTGGCGTCATTCGAGACTACGAGCAACAACGAGTCAAGCGTGAGCGACAGGCCGACTTCGAGATGCAGAGAGAGTTGGAGCAGGAATACAGAAAGTTCCAGACGGTATCAGACGGAGGGGGGCCTGCTGCACCACCACAGCAAGGAGGAACTGGTCGATAGGACCGAACTCGCCGTTCAACTGCTGCGGTTGTTTCCAGTGATCGAGAGGCACATCACGATACCAAGCCTTGCAGCTGCAGTCTACAATGCCTCAGGCCCGCCACCTGCAGGCTGCGCCACCCTTTTACTCCACTCCACTCCTCTCCACCGGACCTGCGTCAGTACAGTCTTGCTAAGCATCTACCATGTTCCGACGCCCCAGAGCCCGATTACTCGATTGGGATGCGAGGGTGGAAGACATGTCGGTTCATGCGAACACTTTGTCAACGAGATGCTGGAGAATTGCTCGGGAGGGAGCAATTCATGCTTCGCGGTATCGGACAAGGATACTTGAAAGGAAGTGGACAAGCTGTGAGCAAGGGTGGAAAGACGTTGGTGGTGCCACGCCGCATATATACATACATACATAGCGTTCAGGCGCCCTGCATCATGGCGTGGTTGCGATCCTTGGTAGTTGCCTTGATATACGAAGCATTTTTGGCCTTGGCTTTGCTGGCTTTGCCAACAAAGCACCACCTGTAGCACTACTCGAGAAATGCAAATTTTTAGCATTTACCAACAATACAGCACTCTTGGCAGTCAGTGCCCTGAGCGCGATTGCACCCAGTACTGCATTTCTGCGGTCGTGATTACAAGCGATTCCAGCGCATTCCCGGATCAAACTCATTGAGGCGTAATCGGATATACGGCCCAGACATCGTCCTGTGATGCGTTTGGCCACAATGCTGTTCTAGAAAGCTTCCAAAGCGCCTCGGGATGACCTCACACCATTATTTCCATGCCAAGGTATGGTTGATCGCGTATCCTGCACGTCACCAATAATAATCGATGACCTCCGCCGAGCTTTCTGTGAACGGGTGCAAGTGAGTCCGGATCTGCGTTTAACTATCTTTGGAAGGGATGTGACCGTTTTCGCAGATTGGAGCCTGTTTCAAGGCCCCTTTGCCAAGAGAAATTAAATGGTTCAACCATGATACTTCGATTCAGCCGTCGATTGGCTAAGTCATGAAGCTCGAACCGTGGCGCGGGTCACACCTCCCAAGTCTTTTGCCATTCATGACGTGGGCAGTGCAACCCTGCCCGCTCACCAGCCGCAACTTTAAAGACCCACGGTTGCCTTCAGGACATTTTCCTTGATCTTATGCTAAGTAAAGGCGCTGCACAATCACCGAGCAAAATTCTATACCCTACTATATACCCTACGATTACTGCCTTTTCTACTATATCCTTGTCGCCTGATTGGTATTGTACACCTCAACGACCCGACATCCAGTCTTCGCGCATTACACTCGCCACTGTCCACCCGTCTCACCATCGCACATTAACCTTAATATGAAGGTCTCGCATTTCCTCACGTGCGTTGCGCTCGCCACACAAAGCATCAGTGCTGCATCGATACCCGAGGCCAACAATGCGCTCAATGTCCTCCAAGACCGTCGCGTCGTCCCTGCCGCGGATATCGTCTCACCTGACCACACACTAGAGCGACGTAAAGGTGGAGGTGGCCGAGGAGGTGGAAGCAGCAGCGGCAGCAGTAGCGGCAGCAGTAGCGGCAGCAGCAGTGGCAGCAGCGGCGCCGCCAGCGGTTCCCGCGGTTCCAGTGGCCGAACAAGTGGCACCTCCAACGTCGGTGGAGCTACCAGCGCAGGCTCAGGCCGCCCGCGATCATTTGCCGGCGGACGATACTACGCTGGCGGTGCAGCAACCCCCTACTCCGCTGGGTCGCGAACACCCAAGGGCCTCATCGCGGGTGCCATAATCGCACCTGTCGTCCTTTTGGCCGTCATGCCCGGCATTTGGCTCTACAATGCCTACCCGTACTACTACAACAACCCCTACCGTTTCCACAACCAGTCCGCCACTAACGATGACAACCACAACGATAGGAGGATGCTGTGGACAAGGCAGACGACTGGCCGCAACGAGACTCTGCCCGTCATGTGTCTCTGCCAGGAGTTCAGCGTCTGCGGTTGCGACGAGAACGATGACCAGCAGTATATTGATGCTTTGATCGGTAACGGCAGTTATGCGGCGCTCAACAAGACGCTTGTTAATGTTGCCGATGTCAATGGTACCACGACACTAGTTCTCAATGGTACACTCGAGAACGGCACCACTGCACCTGGTGGAAGCGATGACGACAGTGCGGCTATCAACCTCAAGGTCGGCAAGTACGCTGGCTACTACGCCGTGGGCGTCATGGTCCTGTACGGTGTCTTCATGTAAATATTCTTTGTGAAGCAGTAAGAGGAAGATGGTGACGGAAGTTTTGCATTCTCCATTCCGAGCTGTATATTATCACGAAGTCACGAAGCATAGAACGGCGTTTGGGAGGTAGTTTGGTTAAATACCCCGTCACAGTGGAAGATTGATCAGTTGCATGATACCCCGCGTCAATTCGTAACGACCTTCTTTGTACATATAATATTCACCTTTAATAGTCCTCAACACGCGGAACTACTGGTGCTTTCGTCCTTGAACCTGTCCAACAATATCGTCTCACACCAAACATGTCCTTATAAATAGTTCTCATCTCGTACCCTTCTCCACAATGCTCCTACTCTTACCTCTTAGTCAGTCAAGTAGTACTCCCAGCAACAACAACACCCCCTTCCCTCCCCACCATCCCTTTACACGTCTCCCCTTCACAGTTCCAACATCTCGCACTCCCATCCCCACCCCCCCTCTTCCTCTTACACCCGCTGCAAAGCGGACACAGACAGTACATCCCACTCTCGTCCTGAGTCACCCGCGTTAAACCGAGTAGCTTGCGTGCTTTGTGGCGCCGCCGCAGGAAGTAGATGAATACGGCAACGGCGCTGATACCGACGATGCCGATGGCTGCAGTGAGGCCGAAGGCTAGGCCTAGGGAGGTGGCGCGGCGGGCTAGGTGGGTAGTGGAGGAAGTGAGGGGTGGTGACATTTTGGGGAGGAGAGGTTGAGGTTGAGGCTGGGGTTGGGGTTGATCAAGGCGTAGGGGTGGCGAACACAAGATACCGGTCGGTACACCCAGACTTTGGAGGTGGAGGTGTGATGTAGTTATCGCAGCACTCCTCTTGTTCCTTTACTTATCTTCTCAAGTAGTACTTATCTTCTCAAGTAGATGTAGATTTTAAATTAATAACAACAACTGTCGTTGCGCATGTAAAGATGCGCACCTCGAACTTCTATCCCTGTTCTCTCGGCTGCTTGTTCCAAAGGCGGTACATTTTGCGATGACTTGCATCTATTAGGCTCGAAATGGCAGGTAGTATGAGGCGAGGTTCCACAGTTGTACGCTGGGTAGCCAATGGGCGTGTGCCAGATCCTAGCATGGATTAGGTAAGATATGATAGCTGACAACCTTGCAAGAGATAACATTGCCGTGTGTGAGACGAGAGGAGTCCTGTTGCGGTGTGTGTGTGTGTGTGTGTGTGTGATCGGTAGGTTGTGTTTTCGAATTGGCATTGTCGTGTAGGTACGGGATAGAGAAACTGTAGAACTCCACAAAATATATTTTACCAGATTCGTGTTTGGGTTCGATGTCGATAGGTTTTGGCACTGGTAGAGGACTGGAGATAACGTGCGGTTTGCTTTGTTAAGGCTGTTTACTTACTGCTCAGTATATCGTCTAATCAAGCGTTTTGCTTTAAGCAAATTTGGACTATGCTACTCACCTCTCTAGTATATTTCAGATTATTAAATAGTGTGCTGTAAGGGTTCTTACAAACCCGAGTTGCAGACATCGCGAGTTGTTTTAAGCTGTGCGCCGCAGGTTGTAACATACCTAAGTCAGTAGACTAGGTGTAATAACGTCGAGGTGAGTCGTGCTGCGACTTTTTTTTAATTATTGCAGATACCTTTTGGGTCTATGCTGCATCTTTGGAAGTTTTACATTGATTTGGATTGAGCTGCTTTGGATGCAGTGATCGCAGTTGAGTGTAGCGTAAGTAGTGCGTAGAGGTTGCGCACTTATCCATCGATATAAAGCCAGTGGACAAGAGCATCGTTTCTTGTATCACTTAGCCCTATGGAAAACACACTGCATAAGTTTGGTGGCAATGATGAAAAGGGTGATATCTGTATACGTGGGTAAGTAGAAGTGTTGGTGACATCGTACGCCGAGCAACGTGTCATCGAATTCTCACGTGCATACTGCCAGCCAACGTCGCAATGGATCCATCTAGTTGTTGGCGGGTACAGGCATACTTATGCATCCCATTTAGGGGGCCGTGAAGTTCAGTGGAATATCTTGAACTTAGAACTTGAGGTCATCGGGCGTATGAATCTGCTCATGCGCAGCGAGACAGTCCTATTTTGGTCTCGAGACTCTATCCAGCATGCACTTTGCGGTGAGTCTCTTGGAGCCAGATGTGACCGGTGACTTCCATCGATAGGTGTCCGTTTATCATTGGATATGGGACCATGGAGATCAGCGATCGGGCGGAATGCGGTATATATACCAACAAGGCCGAGCGCGTGCGCGTGATCTTGCAGAACATCACACGAGATGCTGCACCCGACTGTTCGTCACGAGCAATATCCAAATCTATATCTTGCTGAGATTCCGGTCAATGGACGTCGCGCGGTGCTTCTGGAGAGTCGGCCATCTGAAATTTACGCCCCGTCCCAGGCATGCGGTATTTTACTCCCGAGAACAACAGGCAAGCATGCGTGGGGGGTATGGTATGCATGCAGGTCAGCTGACATGCGTGGGATGGAGGCGGTGAACTGAGCTATCTTGTGATGGCCACCTTGTGTATGTTTGGGTGAAGTCTGGCTGGCATCCCGTCACCGTGTGAGTCACACAGCAGTCATGTATTGTAGTTCGAGTCAACTAAGAAGATATCGGTTCTGATGCTGCTCGGTCTGCTAGGAGTGGCGAGCTGCAACACACAGCATTTTCTGTCTGGCTGCCTTTGATGCTCAGAGCGTTGCTGCAGAGTTCGCTTTTAGTTTTAGCTTTCTTTGCAAAGCTCTCGGCAATGCGCGAGTCAGACAGGCATCGCGTCGCGGAGTGTCGCACTGACTGGTTGCCAGAGGTCGGCTTGGTTCCAAAGGTATACCAAGTTACATATTTGGGTCGCAAAAGCGGTCGGCACTGCTGCTGCTCGTCAGGGCTTGTAATGTTGCCTATTTCCCTACTTCAGCTGGACATTGGAGTTTGGAGAGGACTGCCATGCCTGCTAGAGCCGATATTGTTGTCTGTACAGATTCAGTACGATGATGCAAGAGTCAGTCACTAAGGCTACCGCAAATATAGGTCACTGAAGTCTGCCTTAGAAGTTCACCTCCTATCGCGCCTGCCGACTTGGTAGGGGGGCCAAACAATTTGATGACTGCTGCGGACGTAAACCTCCGTTTTCTGAAACGAGCAAATCTATCCTGGGGCCGGTGTAGTAACGGGCGGTTTCGGAAGCTTCTGCGGTACTGAAGAGCGCAATGGTGAGTAGATGTCATCGTAGACATGACGGACGATTCCGGGAGTGAAGAATGAGGGTAGTGCTGTGTGAGAAGTGCAGACCGCCACCACGTGGACCCAGAAACGGGAATGTGCATAGGGCTGCATGGTTCTGGAACGTTGTGGGTAAGCTGAACGCCGGGTAACTAAGCCGGCGGTTCGGTGTGCACCCTCGCGGGGACCAGGCGCTCGGATGTTTTAACCAAGCAATAGTACGGGGAACAACATGTTGCCAACGGATCGTGAACGGCTGCACCTCATCTGCCTGCAGATGTAAGAACTATCTTGCTGGACAACGGAAAGAGCAACTTGCTGGATGACGAGCGGACCGATGTTCTTAAGACCAATTCGAATAAGCACCTGGAAACAATACAAGTTAGATATCCAAGTTTCGTGCGTCAATTCGCAGATGCCAGGTAGCACTCAGCTGGTCAGCCTGAAGCTCCAGGCAGGCACGGTGTTGCAGGCCCATACACTTCTTGGGGAAATTGACGAGGAAATAAGCAGCTCTTCGCCGACCGTTTCAAATGATCTTGACGGCGTTGGTAATCGTGAACAGCTGGATGGTCGTCGTTCGAGTCGCGCAAACGGTTGGCATTTGTGGGAGGGAAGAGCTAGAGCCACCAAAAACAAGAGCACTCACAGGGGACATGTCGGCCCCGCACATGCTTAATCCCGTCTTCACATCTTCACAACTGCAACCCTTGATGGTATGGCAGTCGCTACGAAAAGAGCGAGCACCTTCAAGTGGCAGCGCAGTGGTGGCCGCAAAGGTCCGAGCCTGAGTAATCTACGTCAGAAAGTCACTGCCCCTCTGCCCCCGCTAATAAGTCGATCGCTATTCCAAAACTGTGGCTGACCCTTAACAGCCGGGCTGTCAGATTCGATTACAGATGCGCAAATATCGTGGCACTGGATTTGAGGACGTACGAACTGATTTGAACATGGGCAATTGTACGGCATCATGGCACACTCGCATGGCCCCCAATGACCGTGCCCTACAGGGGTTTTAGTCTGCATTCGCTTCCTCGTATACCTCTGCTGTGCTGCGCACAGTGCTAATCTCCTTCTTTAGTTCCTCACAAGATCCAGGCATGTCACATGGCCCCATCTGCAGGCCAATGGGAATAAGAGCAGCAAAATCTACGACAGCTGAAAGAGCCTCCAAAACACGAACTTCCAACCCCTGCAACGGCCGAAGCCATACCGCTTGCTCTACACGTCAACTAGCTAACGGTCATGATGGCTGTGCTAATTCTCTTGACCGTCCCATCTTAGCAGCATCCGGCTGACTGTTGCACTCATCCCTACACATGGTACCCGTTGCCTGATGGACCTGCAGATACTCGATGAGATGCCTACAGTGTGTGACCCACACTGGTCTATGCGTCCTACATCGTCTTCGTTCCCTTTGCTATATATGCTACCTTCTCGCCCATCTAACCACATTTTCCATCCATCAGTCTCATCCACTTCAATCTACGGCCCTTCCGCTGCTTTATATCGTCGACGTTGCAAACTCAATCAACCTTTCAAGTCTCATCTACTTCTCGATCACTTCCAAGCTTCCACTTCAATTCCACACTCGTCGAGATGTGCTACCAAGTCATTGAACGCTACGCAGTCTGTCGATGCCTGTATCACAAGCATGCCGTCGATCCATGCGCTGCTCATGGACAACGTGGACACATGGTTCAAGAGAAGACAGTCCTCGTAGGCTACGCCTGTAGCAGTCACAGCAACCACCGGCCCGAAACCACATATTACACTGGAGTTCTCCCAGATTCCGGTTACGGGAGCGGTGCATATTCTTCAACTCTACGATGAACGTCCGACACCAGGTCGATACCTCCCTCATGTCGTCCACAACGAATTATCCTTTGTTTTTATCTACACCCCCGGAGTTGGACTTGTTTCATATAAAGCAACGATGTTTTACTTCTTTGAGCTGGTTATTTGGTGCTGTCCATGTAGCACTTTCACACACGCAGCTTCCCACCGGTTTCGGCAGTACACGCATTAGCACGGAGGTTACTTTATCACGGAAGGAGGTTTTAATTGGAGGAGAAGGATCAAATTTGGATTTTTGAATTTATTATTTGGCATGTACGATCACGAGTGATGGATTTATGGCTTGCACAGCGCATAGGTTACAGGCTACTGGCAGCATAGCATTGGAGTTGGCTGGTGAGCCCATATTATTTCTCTCCTGAATAGTACTTCGTCCGCACAGATAACGTCAACATGCAATATCAATTATCTATTTTTGTGGAATGGACACGTCTAAGTCTGCCTTGCACTTGACGGGCCGTAGCGAAGTGCTCTACACCAAGACGAGGAACTTGCCCGGTCTACTTGTGGTTCTTTGCATGAGTCACTGGGTCTATATTGCCGGCCAGCCCGGATCACCTACAGATGGCGATAAAAGCATCAATCGGGAAGTGTTCGCTTCGACGTCATCTGGCCAAGCTTCGGCACATAGTCAGCTCGCTAACGCTAGTGCCCGTGTCACATCACCGCCCTTTCCCTCCCATTCCTCTCACTAAACCTCACAGTTCTATACAATTTCGTCGGTGTGAGAGCCGTCACAAATCTACGCTCTACGCTTCCAGCACTATAAAACGCCTACGACTAGGACAAAACCTGACCCTACTCTGACGCTGCTGCCCGACGACTCATTCTTCGGCCGTCTCCGCCTTCACCGGTGACCAACATTCGCCCTCTCTAGATCTCGGCGGTTTGGCAACTGTAATCATACAAATTGATGAGCAATACGAAATACTTTGCAATGACAGCACGAAAGCCGTTGCATCTGACGTAGGATGAGGACTCGCACAACCGACAGCGCCTAACTCCAAGCGAGCGCAAGGCGAAAGATGCCACGTTTTGCGTCTTCAGAACACTCCGCGACCGCCGCCTGAGGGATCTAGTGCCCACACCCTCGTATCGCCTTCTCTTGGGGCTTGCGTGGTTGCGTACTGCAATCGCTGCTTCCTTGCTAGGCATCCAATGGATCTCAAGCGCGGTTGGTTGGAACAACTAAACGCCTTTTTTTTGCTCGCCAAGACTTGGGGGAAGCAGTCTCGTAATACACGCTGCGCAAAATTACTCTCCCTAACACAGACTTGCTGCGAGTGCGGACCGGGATGAGCGCACGTTCAGGTATGGTCGAAGGGTTGAACTGGAGTTCCGAATCTTTGTAGCAACGCTTCGCCCGTTCATTTCCTCGATGCTCTCTAGCATCGCTTTCAATGCACATTATGCAGGTTCGCCCGGTGAGCTTCGGAATAGTTCATCTTGCCTATATTGTCAAGTCTTGAAATTCCCGTATTACATTTTTCCCCAAGCGCTCCCGCAACTTTACATCGACACAACATGATGAGGTCTGATTCTAGGCAAACAGAAGTTATCAGTTTCGCAGTACCAGCATTGCGGCCATCCTTGTGGGTCGGCGACCGCTATGTTTAGCATCCGCGGCAAGTGGATACAACGGTACATGGCATATAGCTTCCGGAATCAGAGCTGCGCCCGGGACGGTCCCTGCACCTTCGCCATCGCGACTATGCCTCAAACCTCCCTGCAGTAGCTCGACTGTCCAGCTTGATCTTCTGTCGGTCTTGAACGCCACAATGTGTGAAAGACTGGTGTGACGCTTCTCATTGGGCATTCCTAGAACGGTCTGAGTTCCCATGGCGCTGCTTAAATTGCCTGATTCGGAAATATGGAGCACTTCGTTACTTAAATTTCTTGGAGAATGTCTCCTCTGCAGCTTTCTATATGCTTCAAGGCTAGAAGAAGATTTTGGCTCGTCCTCGTCTTGTCGGCAAGGTAAGTGTTTCTATATTCTCCAGCTCAGGGACTGCGTGAGTCCTCAAGGATTTTCAAAGGGAAGTCCTTTCTTATTCGCCAACACTGCGTTTGATTACGGTCATCGTGACCAAGTTTGGCTTGGTAAAAGCCTTGCCTGACGTGAGCGTGTGATATAAGCGCCCATGCTAGCGGAGATTACGTATTATTTCCACACACCACTACACATTGCGAAACTACTGCCTCAGCATTGACCTCCATCCAAATATCACGGAATTTAGTTTAGTGCTAAGCGGGTATTTTGATTATGGTGACGGTATTAGGCCGGGTTTAGATATTTGCGTGTGGGAACCACGCGACGCGTGAGGCGCAGTTACGTGGAGTACAGAGAAGGGCGGAGAATGTTCTGGGTCGGGACGGTGGGTGGCATTGCAGCGAGGAACGGTCATGTGCCGTCTATCATCTTTCGATAGTAAAGTATGTACCACTCAGACGTTATCCGCTCATACTGTGTACTAATGCAATGTAATAGTCAAAGAAAGAAACTTGGTGACGGTTCAAGACGCCCTGTGTTATCGATACGTGGGTACAATCACGAATCTTTGTTTGACTGCTCGTACATTATAAACACGTGAGTTATTTTCTTGCAAAGCGAAGGATGTCACTCGCGCACACGACTTGTATCACGGTTTGTGGAAGCTTCTGAGGAACTGCATTCATTTTCTATCGACGATCACAGATGCTCTTTTATATCTGTGTTTGTGCGCAACCTCGCTACCAGACTTTGAATGAACACCCTCAAAACCGTCACAGCTTGCCATTCTTCTCACGAGCGTTGATATAATACCCAAAGACCAATAGACATGAAGTTTTACATAGCAAGGATAACGAAACCTGCTGAAGGAATGCACTAACTATCGGACCTTGTACACCAGTAAAACACCCGACTCCTGTCTTTATCTTGTCCGAGCTGAATTACGAATACAAATGCTGGCCCACGCGTTCATGATTTGCTCCCAAGACATTGACATTCGCCTTACGGACAGTCAATAGAAGGCGGATATATTCCTCGTCATATTGGACAGCCGGGCAAGGAACTAGCAACATTTTTTGTCAAATCCGAAATATTGTTGAAGCGTTGCGTGATCTGCTCTTAAAAAAATGTGTTGCTGAAGCACTACGCATTGCTGAAGCCCCAGCTGATCCGGGAATAGCCAGCTGAAGGCAGACAGGAACGTTTACTGATGTCGCTTGAAACTCTCACTTAAGCACTATGGTCTCAAAAACCGGCAAGGCCTCGACCCATCTCCTGAGATATATCCGTCCAAGGCCCAACCTTTGATACACCTTTTTGCCTGTGTCACGATCTAAGCTTGGGGTGATCATAATTACCCACAACTCAGGCACTCTGTTCCAATCTTGTTACAGTTTTCCGTTGACATCAAGATAGCTGAGCTGCGCCAAGTGGTGAGCATTGGTGATTAAATGCTCCTCTTTGTTTCCTTCGGGTACAATTATACGCACGTCGAGAGAATAAATCTGAATTGGATCGCGGGAAAAGAAGTCAGCGTGCTTGGGGCACTCTACGATATGAGGTTCTCCATTGTTCTCGGCGTTGGATGAGTAAGAACATCCGTAAAACTCGCTGATACCGAGGTATCTGGAATAGTGAGTGACGTGCCGCATGGCGAATGACTCTTCGTACCTAATGATATTGAGGTAACCACCGACTGAGAGTGCGATGAAGTCCGCCTCGATTCGAATGGGTTTTTCGAGCGTTAGGGCCACGTCTTCAGAGAGAAATATGGAGCCTGAGATCTTATGGTTCTTTGTGCGGATAAGAATGGGATTGGAAACGACATTGTTTCCCGATCCCGTTGAACCTCGGCCTCTCCAGTCCAGAGTGAAAGACATTTTCTGCGTATGTACTAGGAGATCACCGGCATTGTTTGGCAGTCCGATATCGACCTGGTCAAGAATATGTTCTCTTTCGTATTGATGAAACACCTGGTCCCAGTACCGCGAGGCTCGGTCTGGCTATTTCTTGTTTAGTCGGTTCGCGTACTCCTTTTTGGAACAATCGACCAGTAGCCACTGCGGTACCTCTGAGCCCATACAGCCATGTAACCATGCAAGTGCGGCTACAATTCGGGGGTTCAAAATAATCGGGTGTTCCCAACCATCCAGTACTTTAGGAACTGACGATTGAATAGGCGCTATGGTTTCCGTTCCTCCTGCTGCTACTGCTCTGCCCCAAAAGGCCAAGCTGTAAATGGGGTAGATAGTGTTGCTTTTGATGAACTTTACAGGCCCATTTGCCGATGTCCAAGGCTACGTAGGGGAAACGTTAGCCCCGGTAGATACTCGAGTACCGCAATTAACGGCGGATCGCCATAAGATTGCTTCGTCGAAATCATCCCAGGGCAATCCGAATGAAGTGCGATCCCCGTACACCGCATGGAGGATGCCAGATATAGCGCGAGGGATGTCATTCAGATATATCAGCGTTCTCTCCGTGTATCCTTCTACCATGGCAAGTCCGGTGTCTCCAGGTCCAGAAAACGAAGCGTTGGCGAGTTCCTCTGCATTAAATTTTTCTGATCCCATCTGGTATCCTCTCAAGGTAAAGCCCGAAATCCGTGAAAAACAACAGCTTTGAAGAAGCTGCGTATTCTTGATAGGTCCAACCTCGATCGTTCCAGATACTATGTGACAAGCAAATGTCCAAACTAGGCATATATTGTAGGATCTCGAAGAGTTCGCCAAGTTTCACTGATTTCTGTTTGGTCCTTGCATAGCTTACACCAGCGAGACCATTATTTGCACTACCTGGAGGCAGCCACCGCAATAAAAGTCACTGTGGCCTGATGGCAGATAGTCGCTATCTGGACTAGCTGTCCCAGCATCTCGTTCCCGTCCTGGGTGATACATAGCCTGTCAACTCAAAGAAATTGCTGGCCTAGCTTTTTACAAGCCATAATTGCGTCTGAGACTGTCACGGTTTGGAGTATCTCTTGCCTCACGAGCAGTGGCGCCTCACCTCTCATGAGACGACGCTGCCTTTACAGCACTAGCGCTGTTTACAGCCCACCACTACATATACTG
>ML976230.1:1678-37020 GCA_010015635.1 Clathrospora elynae | reverse complement strand
AAAGAAATTGGGTGGCGATTAGCACGCGTCGCGTGTATTTGTTAGCGGTCGATCATCCCGCTGCGCTACTGTTATCGTGATCGTTTTCGCGACTTCATCGCGTGGCATCTCACCAGGGCTTCCTCCAGTACGCCCAATCTTGTTATGATATACCTATCCAACTCGTATTTATACACACATGCAGTCTTCCAAGCGCGCAATTCTGACCCGCACTGGGACGGCCAGCTCATTTGAGGCATTACAGCTGAATTAGTCAGCTTTTAGCTGCTTTCACACGTTCGTCTTTTCAAAGCCTTGACAACCCAGACACCGATAACGAACGCCTCACCTGCCATGTATGGTAAGACTGTCAACGCGCTCGAAAAGTAGCAATTTTACTTACACATTATCAATCAAGCTTTTGGTGAGAGGTCTCCCGACCAAGACAGTCACGGGATAAAGCACGCAAAAGAATTCAAGTACACCGGAATCCGATTCGCTTAGAAATCCATAACTCCAGCGAACGACCGCGATAGCATCCGTACCCGTTCCGGGAGCGCCAGCCATGGAACCCGTAGCCATGTCTTTCGAGGCCCAGATTGGACTGGCATTGAAAGGACTGGGGGACTGGAAGCAGCTGCGAAGTACAACCGCCAAACCTGCCGCCAATGAGAATGAGAACATTGCTCTGCAAAGCGGAGCAAACAACGCAGAAATTGCGGAAGTCGAGGAGGTCGAGTCTGAAGAGTCCAAAGCGAGGAGAGCAAAATATGAGAAGAAGATGAACAAATTTAAACAGGTCGTTGACAAGGATGCGGGTCATATACTTGAGACCATCGGCCTAGACGCGCTCGCTCCAGGGTCTATCAACGTTACCTGGGACCAGGATCCGGAATTGTTGTGCTCCTACAATTGGCAAGCCTCAACCGACAAAACAAACACAATTTTTGGTGAGTAGGCCACGTGTTTCTCTTCCCTCACTGTACAGACCCCAGAACTTTCGGTATATCTAGGGTTTATTACAACTTCATGTACCTCGTCAAGCTAACAAATTCTAGTCCCTGGCGAGCCAGCGAAGTGGCATCAGCCGTCGCTGCCACATACTCTTGACCGTGACAGCGGCATTCAGTATAATGACTACAACTACGCCCGGCAGCCCAAGGATCCGTACTCGCCGATGTTCCATGCTCTCAGTGTCATGAACCCAGACTACCAGTTCAATGACGTCGATGTCTTGGCCGACCGCAACAGCCTTCGCACTCTCCTTGAATATACGCAAGGTAAAGGTGGGTTGATTCGTTTAGACATCTATCTGGTCTACAACACACTCGTCATCTTGCGCAACGAGCAAAGATGGTGGAAGTCCTCAGATGGTCACAGCTACGGATACAACTTTGAGAGATTCTTTACGCAACCTACAAAGGGGATGGAAGATGCGACCAGCCACTACCGCGCGATTCGGTATCCTATGGGTCCGCTCAACGTCGTTTGTCGCTTCGAAGCAGACGCTTACGACGACGGGATCGTCTCAGATGAACTGACCGAGTCTGAAGCAGCCGCTGTCAGCGGGGGGCTCGCATCGAGGGCGATCTTCGAGTATAGAGCTCCAATCCGCGTGCTTCAACAAGGTCATATCGTGCCTACAGCTCAAATCGTAGAACTGAAGACGCAGAGCCACGTCCCAGGTATCTGCAAACCTGTTGCCTGCCAAGATCAGCTCTGGTTCGGCCGAACTTCACTCCTCTTCACTGGTCCGTACGACAAGGATACGGGTGTTGTCAAACACATTAAACAAGAAGATGCGAAAGAGAGGGTCAAGAAATGGGAGGAAAACCAACAGGAGCCTCTGCGCAAGCTTGTCACTCTTCTTTCCAAACTGAGAGCCGTGTTGAAGCGAGAGCGGAGACCGAATTATGGTGCAGTCTTGGTGCGTGACGAGAAGAATGGCCCGCTTACCGTACGTACGATGGAAGGACTTACTCGTGGTGCTTTTGCGAGGCAGTTCCGGGAAACCCATTGGAGTCGGACTGGCCCACAGGCTGGCGCTTATCGTGGCCAGCGAGGGGTTGCTAGGGGGCCGTTCAACGCTCCTCGTGGTCGTGGTCAGTCTGTGCCTCGAGGTCGCGGTCAGTCCGTTCCGGCTCACGGTTATGGGCAGGCCAATCTACCCCAGGGAAACGGTCAAGCCTACCCCCCACACGGATACGATCAGGTCAATCCGATTCGGGGCTACAATCAGTACAACCTGGCCCAAGGCTACGGTCAGACCAACGCGCAGCAGAGCCCCGGTCAGTTCAACCCTCCTCGTGGAGGCGGCCACAACAACGCGCCTCACGGCCAGAGACGTCCATATGCATCGCGGGGCCGTGGTCACACTGAGCGTCAAAGAAGTCCAGATTATGGACGACTAGCATAGCATTTACACCGAAATGCATATACATACCCACATCCATTTCCCGTGTTGATACCTCACAAGCGCCTTATCATACCAATTTCTCGGTTTATCAACAGAAACGGGAACAAGCCGCCCTGCAGTTCAAGATAGCCACCTGGCTCCAGGGCGTGGTGCGCTTTCGCAATGAGGGAGCGCGGGTGGCGGAAACACGACATTAGGGTGCGGCCGTGAATGTAGGAAAACGGGTCAGACAAGATCCAGGGGTCTTCTGCGTTGGCGAGTGTGAAGCGCTATCAATGGCCCTGTCGAGCAAGTATGTGGGAAAGCGCACATTACGATGCAAAGACGCGTATGAGTGAGGTCAGGGGCAAGAAAAACCATGTATAGGTGTATGCGCAGTAGTATCGTATCGCAAGAACGCTGGTCAAAATCTATTGTACCTAGTACAATATAAACGCAACCTCCACGCTCAGATCATACCTCATGTCGTGCGTAGTATTCATCAATTCAGGCCCGTGCCTTGGCTCTATGAGCGTAGCATTGCCGGGTGTGGGGATGGCGACCGTCCTCGCAGAGCGGGAGAACTGGGCTTGAGCATGGGGCTCGCCGTGGCGCTCAGAGCGTCGAGACTGAGCTTGCTGATGGCATCGAGGTTTCCCTGAACGTCCTCCTCGGTAAGATCGAGCATCAGTCGAAGGTCGTTGGCCTTGAGTTGCTCGCCGAGTCCGACAATCAATTGCTCCTTGTTGCTACCCGGCACGTCGTAGTAGTACCATCGGTAGCCTAGATCTCCCAGCTCATGGGGCTCCTCGGGCGTCGTGACCCTGGCGGTGACTCGCCGTATATCCATGCCAAAGACACCCGATATAGACGGCTCGATGCCCAGTCCGCCCAGGGTCGACTCAGATCGGCCCCGCAGCGGCTTCGGGACTTTGGCGTCCTTTTCGAGGGGCGTCTCGTTTATGCGGTTCGACGCGCCCGCGTCGTGCAGCTTGGCGCGCTTGAAGGTCGCGTTCTTGAGCTCGGTGACGCCGAGGACGATGTACAGCGGCTGGCCCGCCTTGATCTGCTCGACCATCCAGGTCCGAGCCTCCGGGTCGTTGCAAACGGCCTGGAAAGCCTTCGAGGGGCGCTGGCTGGTGCGCTGTATCATCTGCTCGGCCTGGACGGTGAGCAGGTTGGGCTGTCTGTACATCCTGCCCAGGTCGAATCGCGCGCCATAGTTGGTCATGAAGCGGCCCTCGGCATCAACCGAGAACAGGTCCTTGTAGCGGAACTGGATGTGGAAGTCATTGAGATCGTCGACCTCTGCGTGTGCTTTGTCGGGGTAGAAGGAGTCGCGTTCGGGGTGCAACGGGTCGGTGAGGAGCTGGCCGACTACGAGGGCGTCGGCTGGTAGGGGTTTTGGAAGGAGCGCATTGAGTACCATGGTTGCGATTACTCGCTTGGTGCAGGTCCTAGGGTGGGAGAGAATTTGTCGGAGATGGTCTAAGAAGAGGTTCTGTGTTGTTCGTAGGCCCTCAGGGGAGATGTGAGCGTTGGGGGAAGGCTATGGTGAGCGGCCATGGCTGCGAATCAGAGGGCAGGATTGGACCCAGTGGCAGCTGCTTGGCTAATCTGGCTAGCATGTGCTACCTTGAGACTTCACGTTCGTGGCTACGGCGTTGATATTGAAGGATACATTGCTTGCAGTGTCAGGAATGGTGTCATGAGTATTATTAGGATGGAGTGCGAAGTTTGATTCATCATGGCTGTCACGTGCTCGGCCGGGCCCTGAATCAAATTCCCTCACACTTTCGGACATGCCAAATCGTCCGGATCCGCTCACCTTCATCATCATCGTCACCCCAGCTTTAGTTGCAGGCACTGTAGGTACAACACGAGGGGATCGGGTCCGGCAATGCTTGCGTTCATCAAACCAGTTTCTCGAGCTTCAAGCTTCGTAGAACGGACCGAATGCATTATCTGACCAAGCTTATACACAGAATGAGAAAGAGCTGAGTAATCTTACAATGTCTACTGACAAAGGTTGCGGGGTACGGGGTTAGAACTGCACGAGGGCTATGGATACGAGTGTAGCGCAGTGCATCGGGAGATCAATGAAGCCCGAAAGAAGAGGTAGACCATGTCAGGATGATTCTATGACTGGTGATTAGGCTTGGGATTGATGAGAGCCTCGCGATATCTCCGAAAGAAAGAACATAAACGCGTCGAGGTGCGGGGTGAAAAGAACCAGGACCTAGAGGCCCAAGCTCCTTCAAGGCTGTGAGAGGGGCACCAACGTCAAGTCTCACACCAACCGAACACATCCCCGTTTAGGGCTGGGATCACAGCGGAAAGGCGAGGGGCAGAAAGCCCACATTTTGATTGAATTGGCGAATCAGACTACGCATCACGACTTCCTGACAGGAGGACATAACCATACGTCACTGCCCCTCATTATCCACTAACTTTGTTTTTTCCAGCTCGAGAGTACTTGAGCCCCCTCTGCCCTCCAATTCATATCTCAATCTCTTGTCATCCCACTTCAAGCTCAATTACAGATTTAGTCCTCACTAAACCACCCATACATACAAACTACCATCACAATGGTTCCCGTTCCCAAAGCAACCGAGCTCAAGGACCTCTTCAGCCTTAAGGGCAAGGTCGTCATCGTTACGGGTGCCTCCGGCCCTACCGGAATCGGCACCGAGGCCGCCCGTGGTTGCGCCGAGTTTGGAGCCGACCTCGCCATCACATACAACTCCCGCGCAGAGGGAGCTGAGAAGAATGCAAAGGAGATGAGCGAGAAGTATGGCGTCAAGGTCAAGGCATACAAGTGCCAGGTAAACGACTACTCCCAATGCGAGAAGCTTGTCAACGACGTCATCAAGGACTTCGGCAAGATCGATGTCTTCATTGCCAATGCCGGAAAGACTGCCGACAACGGCATCCTCGATGCCACCGTTGAGCAGTGGAACGAGGTCATCGAGACTGATCTGACCGGAACCTACAACTGCGCGCGTGCCGTCGGCTTCCACTTCCGCGAGCGCAAGAACGGCTCTCTCGTCATCACCGCATCCATGTCGGGCCACGTCGCCAACTTCCCTCAAGAACAGACCTCATACAACGTCGCCAAGGCTGGCTGCGTTCACATGGCCAAGTCGCTCGCCAACGAGTGGAGGGACTTTGCGCGTGTCAACTCTATCTCCCCTGGATACATTGACACTGGTCTTTCCGACTTCGTTCCCCAGGACATCCAGAAGCTGTGGCACTCTATGATTCCCATGGGCCGAGACGCAAAGGCCACTGAGCTCAAGGGTGCTTACGTTTTCTTCGCATCGGATGCATCATCCTACTGCACTGTAAGTTTCGCAAACATGTCGCAAGAAGCAACGACTAACAAATATAGGGCTCCGATCTCCTCATCGACGGTGGGTACACTACCCGCTAAATGTATCGCCCGCAGGATATGGATGGAGGACTATCAAGAAAGGAATGAGCCATATAAGAAGCTACTACTCTCTATGTGTACCTAGTGTAACCATGTCATGAATGATTGTATCACAGAAGCTCATGTCCTGCTGTCTTTCGACAGTCAAATACTACCATATCTTATGCTAGAGTAACTCATAGCATTCAAGACGAAAAAAGTTGTTTTTCGCTGAGAAGTTTACTAAGCAGAAACATGATCGAAATGTTCAGCGCCCCGCAGTTGAGCGAGTCAGCACTAAGCTCTCTGAACCGCGGCAACTCAGCTCCTCTCCTCAACCATCACACTCTTATATCACAACAGTCATCATGTCTCCCAAGCCCCGTAAACACACACACAAAGGCGAAGGCAAAGCCCTCCCAAAACGCTTCTCTGCCCTCCGTAATGGAGCTCACGAATAAAGAAACCTTCGGCAACCTCGGACCTTGGGCTGAACCCTCCTGGTACTCCTCCCTCGCATCGCCCTACTACAACGATTCCCACAAGCGCTTGCGCAATGCTATACGCACCTATATCGATGATAATGTCAAACCATACATGTTGGAGTGGGAAGAAGCCGGCGAAGTTCCTGAGCAGGAACGCTTGAAATGGGCGAAGACGGGCTTCGCGTTCGCGGACGTGCCGGAGCCGTATCGACCGAAAGACTTGCCTGGGCCGGCGGGCCTACCAGTGGCTGATATGGATGTCTTTCATCTACTGGTGTTGACAGATGAGAGTAGCAGGATTGAAGGGGGTGTGGGCATAGCGTTGGGCGGAGGGAGTGTGATTGGCGCGCCGCCTGTTGTACATCATGGGACAGAAGAGCAGAAGAGGAACTGGCTTCCAGGATTGTTCAC
The DNA here is from genome assembly GCA_010015635.1 of Clathrospora elynae. NCBI lineage: Eukaryota > Fungi > Ascomycota > Dothideomycetes > Pleosporales > Diademaceae > Clathrospora > Clathrospora elynae. Next base: position 30,338 of record ML976230.1, on the reverse strand, counting down.
GTGGGAGACGAGCTTTTGTTTGGGCATTACGGAGCCGAGTGGTGGTGTACGTCTCACCTCTCTCTCTCTCTCTATATTCGATATGTAATAAGACTTAAATTAACACCAAGCACAGTCCGACGTAGCGAACCTTCTTACTACCGCTCACAAAACCCCAGACGCCAAATCCTACATCGTAAATGGATGCAAGAAATGGATCACAGGCATGCCCTGGGCCACACACATGACAACCGCCGTCCGCACCGGCGGCCCAGGCGCAACCGGCATCTCAGTGCTCGTCATCCCCACAAACTCTCCCGGCCTCACTCACCGCCGTATACCCAATTCTGGCCAGAAAGGCGGCGGCGCCTCCTTTGTCGAACTCGACAATGTGCGTGTCCCCGTCTCCAACCTCATCGGCGCAGAAAACAAAGGCTTCCGCATCATCATGACAAACTTCAACAAAGAGCGCTTCATTATGTCCGTGACCTGTAACCGCAAGGCGCGGACCTGCCTCTCGGAATCTTGGGCTTATGCGAGTACACGAGATACGTTTGGCAAGCCGCTCATCGCGAACCAGATCATCGCGCATAAGCTCGCGACCATGGGGCGGTATGTGGAGAGCCACTGGGCATGGCTCGAGCAACTCGCCTACCACATCCAGCAGTCCCCGCTCCGGTGGCAGGACCCGGAGATTGCGGGACAGATTGCACTATGCAAGGTGCATGGGGGACGGATGCTGGAGAGCGCGAATCGTGAGGCGCAGCAGATCTTCGGGGGTGCGGGCTATCAGAAGGGTGGTGGGCGTGGGGCGATTGTCGAGCAGATATCGAGAGACTTGAGGATGATGGTCGTGGGCGGTGGGAGTGAGGAGATCATCGCGGATTTGGCTGTACGACAAGAAACGGCGCTGGCGAAGAAACGGGGGTGGAAATTGTAGTATGAGAGAGAGAGAGGGATGTGTGGTATATTTGAAGACAAGTTGTGTTTGGCATGTCTGAATTTCTTGTACAGAGTCTGTCCACCACTGACCCTTTGATGCCGCCGAGTTGCTTTAGAGGGCTTATCCGAAAACAAATAGGCCTTTTCCTTCTTGTCGACAAAACCCTTGGCTGCTCCCCCACCTTGACATCCCTCATCAATCATGTAAACCTATCCATGTGTACCTTTCCATATGGTTCTAGCTCACCCCCGTTAGCAAAACCAACCCCTACCTTCCACATGAGCCGAATTCGACATGTCCTTTTTGTTTTTGCTGCTTGACAGGTAGAGATCGCCCATAATCGAGGGCGAAGCTTTGGTAAGGGAGAAGGTGACGACAAGCTGGTTTGCAAGTTTGAGTCGCAGGAAGTTAGTATCAATCTAGCGATCGAGGGAAAGCTTGGGAGGGGGTGTGGTTGGAGAAGGCAGCCGTCGCAAAGTTTTGATCATTTCGATTCCCAGGAGGGGGGAGGGTTTCTTTTCTTTCTTTTCTCGTAAAACCTCGGTAGAGCTGGTAAAGGTGAAAAAGGAAGGGGCTCACGTGTGGCCGCCATCGTTACAAGCTGGAGGCTAAGAAGCAGCGCTTGCTTTATATCATCGTTTCTGTATCATACCCTCTGGCACCCACCTGCGCGCTGATTTGTCAGAAGCCATTCTTTCAAGTCTCAACCACCACTGTTCGAGCCGGATTTCTCGAGACGGAGGTTCTTTTACGCTGTGGTCGAAGTTGTGCCATGGTACTGATTAGGCTACCCTCTTCAGCTATCGCAACACTACGTTGGTGATTGAGACTTCAAACCAGTGGACCCGAGTAGCTACTGCCACCTCGGTACCACTACCGTCACTCCATTGCAACACCGCTCTTACAATTCTTCAGAGGTTATTAGTAAGCTTTACCCCTTCTTCCTCTTTTTCTTATCTTAGCAACAGTATCAACCACTGCGTTATACTAAATTCCAACACTGAAAAGTTCGACTTGTGTGCATTTCAGATGCCGCTAAGTCAACATATTCGAAAAAAGAACCCGCTACCAAACTGACAATGAGTAGAAATCTCATGCATGCCCTCATACTCTTTACGCCCAAGCACCAAATACATATCCCATAAATACCCCATACCCTAATATGACCAGCAGACCCTGAGTCGGGAAGAGAAGAAAGAAGGAAAGTTATAATCGTATACACATGCTGTGAAGATCCACCATACAGCCCACCCATGCTCACGCTCATGCTTTGGCCTCGCCTTGCTTCAGTAAGTAGCTCATCCCCCTCTATACACCAAGATACCCATGATCAGATCACTCCAGCTTCTTTCAATAGCCCAGCGCCCCGTGATGGTGGCGTGCGTCTTTCTGCGTTCTCCGTGTAAATTACGGCTTCTCCTGATCCTTGACCATCCTCTTCACAGGATGCAACAGCATGCCCGGTATACACATCCTCTTTTCCTCGAGATTACCATCAAATCCCGGACCGCCATCAATGCGCTCTTTCTGGCCCCAGCTCTGCTTCATAATAGGCCAGTTCAACCATCTCCGGTACAGATTCCGTGGGAAGCGTGACGCGTAGTACCAGCTCCAGCCCTGGAAGTTGAACTCGCGGTCGTGGTTATACGGTGAATCTGCTTCTTCTGTCCACGCTCCTTGTCTTTGCTCCAGCGCTTCACCCGTGTCTTCGTCGACACTCGATGCAGTGTCGAAGATGGCTCCGCTGTAGGCGGCAGGCCAGTGGCGGTCATTGAAGATGGGATGCGGTGCGTAGACGGCTTTGAGTCCATGCTGGAGGGCGACTGTCGAGGGCCACATTTCGGCTTGCATGCTGCGGCCAACCAAGTTCTCTTCGTGCATAGCCTGCAGCATCTTCTTGCTGAACCGCACCACGGTATTGATGAATGTTCGGCGGTCGATTTGCTCGAAATCGGGGTGCGTGAACCAATCCGCTTGGCCATCCTCGGGTGTAAAGATGGGTCGGATGTTCGGGAGGTAGTTCCAGATCTTGTCCTTGTACGACCAGGTCGTGTTCCGCGGGTCCCACATCGGGAGGAGAGTGATGAAGTCCGCGGGCTCTTTGACACCCCATTGAAAGTCGTCGTCATCCATAGAGGTTGGAGGCTCGGGGCCCAGCGGTTTCTGTGGGGGTACTGCTCGTGCCCAAGGTCGTGGTCCCCAAACCGGTGCCGGAATCAATGAATGCGCCGATGCGTTCAAAACCTCTTTGTGTGTGTTTTCGACAAATGACTGATAATCTCCATGTACGCTTGGTAGGTAATACCGCTTATTGCGCTCCCAGAGCAGCTTCCTAGGTTGTTTATCCGCAAACTCGCTAATCTTCTCGAAGAAATGGTAATGGTGTCCGGTGTATCTTGCGTCTGTCTCCCAGTTCCAGATGTAGTCGAATTCAGGATGCGTAAGACTGAACCACTGAAGGCACATAAACTGCTGCCAGTAGACCTGCCAATCCATAACTTTAGGGTACCACTTGGGAAATATGGATTCTGACCATAGTACTGCGATGTCGCGCAGCTCCTCAGGGACGTTTTCTTTTAGTACTCTGTCGTATTCATACTGGCTGTCGAAGATGGGCGCATTCCGATCCTTGACGTGTACGTAGAGGTAGACCTGGTACTCTCCACCGGACTGAAGCGAAAGCTCGGAAATCATAGCTCGAATGGCGGTGATATCGTTCTCCTCGTAGTGATAGCCGGTCCAGGCGCGAATGAGGACTGCCGTGCGGTGGTGGTATTTTTTATCCTGCTGCCCCCTGTTCTCCAGATTGCTTCTGCTCGTATCTGTTGGGATCGCAAAAGCCGATGACGCAACCGCAGGCTCGGGCAGTACGGTGCTGGGTATCTTGACGATCGGTGATCTCGCCATGGGTCGGTATCGCTCTTGGTTGCGCTCGAGGCAATCATCCTGTAGCGCTCCCCATCTGATTTGAGGCCATTCGGGTACGGTCTCGGGCGCTTTCCAATGCTTGACCTCCTCGGGAAACACATCGTCACCGTAGCCGTATGGACCGTATCGCGAGTATCGATCGAAACACACATTGTCGTCAAGGCCAATGACATCGTAACCACCGACGTATACCGGGGGGAAGTCCGCAGGAACACCACGATACACTTGGACGTCATCATCCGTACTCTCATTCAGCAGAACGCCTCGCGGACCCAGGCAAGGCACATGTTCCCCGTGCCACTTCTTCTTCCACCTTGGGGTGTTATAGTCTGGAAACGGTTTGTAGGCTATCGGGTCGGATGCAATCGTGCCGTTCAGCGTGTTATGCCCTGATTCATAGATACGGTAGTCCCTGAGCTCTGTCAGCATGGCCATCTCATATGGGCTTGTACGCCTACTCACATGTCAAATTGCTCCCACCGGTTTGGGTCGTAACCCTTATCGACATAATCTGAGAATGGCGGCCAATGTCCCTCCCAGGTCGGTCGGGTCCAGTTCAGCATCTTCTGCATATAATCCTTCATATTAGACGGTCGCGGAGTGGGCGGAACGAAAGCTCCAGCTCGCGATGGCGCAGTCACCCATGGCGGGTACGACTTCGTGGGCTCCACCTCGGGTGAGGCCATCATGGGAGTAGGGATGGCCTTGGCTGCACTTGTTGCCGACTGCACTCTGGTCGGGCTCGGTGCCGCCACAGGTACTGCATGCCGCCATGCATCTTCGAGCTGTGCTTGTGTGTCGTCCTGGCTTCCATATGGTAGAGGCTCCTGGTCCGGCGGTCTCCTCCCCAGTTCAAAGACCGGCATGCGCTCATACACCTTCTCGTGTACCCATGGGCTCTGCTGCAGCACTGCGAAGATGAAAACAAAGGCTATAAAGAAAAGTACGGCGAACCTGCGGGGTGATCGGACGAACATAATGTCGATGTTGTTCGTATTGGTATCGTATCTAGTGGTGTGCACTAACGTGTTGTGGTATCGTGCCTTAGGTAGGATGACAGGGTGTAGTCGTAGGCTTTACCGATAGTTTAAAAGTTGCATCGCTTGCGGCGGTGGCGTGCAGCGCAAAGGAAGGGCTAGCGAGTGTTGGTGAGACTTATTTTGAGGTTGTAAGGACCGTGGTGATGCCGCTTGCGATCAAGCTCGAGATGAAGAAACCGATGTCGCTCGCTTCAGCGTGAAGGGAAGGCGGGGCTGGTCCGAGCGAAGCAGGCAAGAGGGATGGTGAGACTGGTCGTTGTCGTCGCTGCCGCAAATGGTTACAGAAAGGGGGAAGGATGCAGGCAAAGTAAAGGAGCGTTGAATTTCGCAAAGAACGCTTGTAGTCAGGAAAAGAAGCCGAGTAAACGGGATGACGATGATAGACTCGGGACGGGCGCTGATAGAGATACGGGACGGACGCTGATCGACAGGGTACTATATTGCAGCAGCAGCAGACTCTCAAAGTTCTGAACAAGGCCGGAGCCTCGTCAATCTGGGGGTCCCCATCAGTTTTGACGGCTTCCTCTCCAACCCTCGCACCGTCTCCCGCACTATATCGCAGGGGTACCCCATAAGAAGCATGACGTGTTGCACAGATAGGATCATCCAGTCCGAACATTTGTTGAGCTTAGTGTGCCAGACGCTCATCTCTGTCGGTGGGGTTGTGTTTCGCAAATCCTCCAAGCGGCAGAGCTGTCGCACCATCCCGCGAGTCATCAATCCGGAGGAGGAACGATCTGCCTCCTCAAGTCTAGGCAAATTAGAATTTCACTAGGGCAGCAGATTAGGGGTACGCAGACATTGTCTTTTGGCACGCGGTGCTGTAGATCATTTGATTATGAACGATAACATACAGGAATGAATATTTTCCTATAAAGTTCTAGTATTTTCGGACACCCACACCATCATGTCCCACGTATGGCCCCTGCATCGAACAGGAACAGATCACGTAGAAGACGTTTCGGGCCCTTCGATTGCATACAGATTCGTGTTTGACAGCTAGACACCAAACGTTCCGCCAATACATAGTCAGGCTTCGCATTAGTTTTGCCGGCGCAGTGCAACGCAGAACACATCGAGACTAGTGCAATGCAACGCACGATGCCAGATAAGAGTAACATTTAGAGGTTGTGCAAGTATCATGCATTTTGCCATAACGCACTCCTCTGTGTCTATGTGTGACCTGTGTGCCTTCATTTCCACTTCTGCACAATCACTCCTCCACGCTTGAACTCGGCCATATCACCCAGCACCTGTGCCTTGTCCGTCAACTCCTTCGAGGGGAACGTCGTTATCAGCGCGTACTCGCGTCCCTGGGTGTCGATGCTGGCGCGAGTCACGAAGTCGTAGACGTCGCCAATAGTGTGTGTTGTATTGAAGCGCGACTGCAACCGCGTACCGTCACCGAGGCGGATCTGGAGCGTGACCGTGGGCGTAGAAGGGTCTACATGGATAGTGGGTTGCGCAGAGCCCGTCGAGGTGGTCGAGGCCGCCGTGCTACTTGACGTTGCAGCCGAAATGGGAGCAGCTACTACGCTGGCACCAGGGGTGGGGCTACCCAGACGGTTTCCACCGCCGGCAAAGGGAACGTACTTCTTCTTTGACGGCTTGAAGTCCTCGTCCTTGTGCGCCTGTACCTCGACATCGACCTCCTGACCGGGCTCAGCACCTAGGATATGCAGCGGGGCATGGCCCATGTTGATCATGTCCAGCGTGCGCGCGTTCGCGGGATCGTCGAAGCGGAAGAGGTCACCATCGTCGACAGAGAAGCCATCGCGCCACAGGTGAAGCACGCGCTGGGCGCGCGGGGGTGGCGCACGCATGTTGGTGTTAGGGTCTGGGATAGTGCGAGAGGGAGCATCGTCGCCTCCCAGGGTAGTACCTGCACCACTGAAGTGGGTGCTGGCCGGCTCATCGTCGCCACCAGGGCGGGGAGCATTTCTGCGTCTTGTTAGCTGATGTGGCCAAACGTCCTCCTTAGACAAACTGACTGTCGCGCCCGCTTCAGGATGTTGTTGATCTGGTCCCGCGAGGTCCGTGGCTTCGACGCGTTGGGGTTCTGGACAGCGAGACCCGACTTCTCCCCACCGGCGAAGAAGTCTTGCTTCTCGTCGTCCTGGTCGTCATCCGAGTCTCGGTCACTGTTGTTGGGAACCTGTCGCTGTCCGCCACCCGACTGCAGGTCCCGCAGTGTCTTCGCACCCGCCACGCCCCTCTGTGTTGGCTTCTTGCTGGTGCTGGCGCTGGCAGCTGCTGGCAGTGACGAAGACGAGGAGTCTGCAGGTGGGGGGACATATGCGCCGCCGAGGGTACGTCCGCCACCGGGGACGGGCTCCTGTGCGGGGACCGGGCTGGCGTGTGCTGGCTGATCGCTACCAGCCATCTCGACGTCAGGATCTTCAGTGGCTTCTGGCTGTTGGGCGTCGTCAAAGAAGAGGGAAGCCGCGAGGGTGAGGTCGCCGTTGGACGCGTTCAAGTAGCGTTCTGCCTATTGGACGTGTTAGTGAGCAGGCCCAGTAGCTTCTATGAGCTTCTACGTGCCTGTGCGGGATCGAGGCCAGTCAGGCTTGCGAGTTGCGCGATCAGAGCGTCCTGGTCGGGTGCGTCTTCAGACATTACAAGGTGAGAGAACTCTGAGGAAGGTGAGGTGGTGATTGAGTTGGAAAAGGGCAGTCGCGATGGGAAGTGAACATTGGTTGTGGAGGGGTCTAATTGGTCTTCTGTACCTAGGCTGTGACGTCGCCGCTTACTTCCCCGGGGACAGTGGCAAACAGCTGCTCGAGTGAAATTAGTCTAAAACTACTCTCCTATTCACTGCCGTACACATATCGCTAAATTATGGTATGCTCTAGATGATTGCGTCTGGTGGCATTGAACAAGGTAGCGCCTGCACCCAAGCGCCGATGTTGCCAAGCGCGGAATCGAACATCTCGCGATAACTGCACCAAGCTTCGACCTCGGTTCCAAAGTGCAACAGCCCTTACTCACGTTCCTTTAGCAGCGCTTCGGACCCTTGACTATACTACGAGTCGCAGCACTACTCCGACACTAGCCCACTACACACCCCCATCGGTTGCTCGCTAGGCACCCGAACCCGTCTCGTCCTCCGCACCACCTCCGCAAACCCGCCGTGGGGCATTCAGCGCAGCATCATCTTCGCGCCTCTACTCCGCCCCCAACGCACCCCAAATCTTCATAATGGCCTCCGAATCACCCCCACCACTAAGCAACCTAACCGAGTCCGGCATCACCATCCCCTCGGACAGCGAAAACTATGACGGAAACAACGAGCTCTCCCCCTCACTGCCGTCCTCATCCTCGACGCCCCTGATACTCTACAAGCCGCCGACCATATGGGGGTTACTTCGAGGAGCGGCAATAAATCTGCTGCTGCCATTCGTCAACGGACTGATGTTGGGGTTCGGAGAGCTGGTTGCGAATGAAGCTGCCTATAGGCTGGGGTGGTCGGGAACAAAGGTATGTACACTATCAAAGCTTTGGTGAAGAGATATTTGGCTGATCATATGGATAGATATTTCCACTCCACCGCTCGGGCTCGGATTCCCGCCGCGTTGGCCCTGGTGTAGAAATGCGCGCCGACCCTGTAGAGCGAAGGCGGAGGAATGGACAGGAGCTTGACATGTACACATCGATGGAGTAGTAAGGGTCGCAAGCCTGTTGGGGAAGCAGATGAATTGTACATATGGGGACGACAAGGTTTCAATAACGAGCCAAGCTCTGGTGTCCGAAACACAGCGAGCAAAATCTCAATTCTAGAAGAAGGCGATGAGTTCAGGCGCATATGCATTCAAAATATTTGTACAAGAATCCTCTATACGTACAATACTACCATCGCAGTGCTGATACTCCCAAGACAAGATCGAACCCCTCTCGTACCTAACATATCCTACAGTCACACCCCCAACAGCTCACTGCCTGTTCTCAAACCTCCTCCTCCGCTCAACCTCATAATTCTCCGCCTTCTGCTTCCTCTTCCGCTCCTCGGCCGACATCTTCTTCTCCCCATAGCCCATCTTCCTCGTCCACCCCTCCAACCCGTTGTAGACTCTTCTACCTACATAAAGCGGTCGATAATTCCTCCAGTAGTAACTCAACTTTTCGCTGATCGGCTTCCCTTGCGCGCCCTCCTCATAATCAATATCGCGGTCCGGGTTCTCCTTGTCAATCTTCGCTTTTTCCGCTACAAGATGCGCAGGCACAATCGTGCCCGCTTTAACATTGAGGTCCGAGATTTGGCGGCGGGTAGCGTGCTTGAGGGGCGTGGGGGGCTGGTAACGGATTTTTCCGTCGCGTCCGCGTAGTTCACTGAGTTTCATATCGCCTTTGACGACTTTGGCGTAGAGTTCGTTGGATTCTGCGCTGGGAAGCGTGCGGATGCGGATGAAGCGTCGGAACCCGTTTTGGCGGAGAAGATAGCCGGTGAGACCACCTAGGACACCGGACATAAGGAAGTAGAGTTGGAGCGCGGAGGCTTGGAAGGCGGTCACGAGGCCGAGGACAACTGCTAGACCGGTAAACATCTTCTGGCGCTGGGCTGCTTGTCCGACGTCGTTTTGAACCCCGGTTTCGCCACCAGTCTGTAATATGCAAATGAGAAATGCGCATAGATAATTTCACAGGGGATGACGTACCTTGAAGACGGTGTACATGATAGCCGTCGTCGCAGCGGGCAGGATAAAGTACGGGTCGCGGACAGTCAGATCAGTGAACCACAAGAAACCATCGTTCACCATGCCAGGAATCGGCATCTCCGCCATAGCTCTTAGAAACCTGAAAGCCGAGAAACCAATCCAACCTTGCACGATCATGAAACCACCCATGGACAGGAAGCCGCCAACATATGGCTTCATGATCTGTTGCTGTTGCAACTTGTATAGATCCGCTTGTTGCTTGTCACCCCTAGCGATGGCAGCCTCCATCTTCTCCTGTAGAGGCTGAGTAACAGGCTTCAGTGCCGCCATGGCTGCCATCTTGTCTGAGCTGAGGGCCTGGAGGTAGAAGGTTGTGCAACGGACTGCTACACCGGCGGCCATGATGGATCCAGCCCAGCCCCAGCCCGACTGTAGGTACACGGCTTCGATCATTTTCTCGAACATGGTTGTCATACCCCAACCATAGTCGAGGCCTAGCTCTTTCATGTGTCCGGCATGGTCGATAAGGCGTGTCGGATCGACCTCAGCTACGGGCAATACGTCCTTTACAGGAACGGCGTCGAAGAGTTCGTCGAGTGGCTTGAGGTCGGCTGTTGTTGATGCGCCATCTATGCCCGTATTCGTGGAAACCGATGCGCCGTCCACTACGGCAGCTTTGTTGATACCAGCAGGCGCGAGTGCGGGTGTAGCGGCGGTGACGACGGGCTCGGCGTCTTGTGCGAGCTCGGAGACGGGACGATTCGAGAATTCGGCGACTGGGACTGGATCGGAGGGCGTGATCGAGGTGGCGTCGGAGGGACTGCTAGACTTCCCCCAGCTCCATGGTGCATACCATGACCCATAGCGAACAGACGATGCGGTTAACACGGCGTGAGGGTTCCCAGTTGCACCTGTCCTCCACCGAGCCGACTGAAGCGAGCTTGTTCGACATGAGGGTGTGCAGAGGCCGGCGGTCCGAGGGAGTGAGGAGAACTACATTTCACAGTTAGTATGTTGAGCAAGATGCAATGTATTTGATCATGATTGCAGGGGCTGGAAAGCGCAGGCGTCGAGGAGAACATGGGTAGCTTTGAAATGCGGGATGCGGAAGTGATGCAGATTGGAACAGAGCGGGCTTCCCGAAAAGAGTTCGAATTGCGCACCTTTCTTGCAGCATTGGACCGTATTATTGTCGACTGTCGCGAAGCTAAAGGGGCGAATTGGGCCGGCCGCAGCCCTCTACCTGGAAGCATTGCGATATGTCGTCCAAAGTCACAAGATGGTGCTCGACAGTCGGCATCATTTTCGAAAGTTGTGCACGGCCGTTTTCTCAGACCACCGAGATCTCCGCAACACGACGAAGCCTAGATAGCTTCAGGCTAGATTCATACATGTTTTGTCTCAAAAAATGCTGCATTATCCATTCATCGACTATCGGAATACAAGAACAAATCTACTCACACGCCTTTTCCGGGTATGTTAGCCTCGTCGTGATCTCCTTTAAACACCCATCTGAATGCAGCAACAAGCAACTCTGCACTAAAATCTACATCAAGACAGCAGCCGCAGAAGCAGCATTACACCCAAACACATGTAAAAAAATGCATATGCAGATAAAACAACAATCGCAGAAAAGCCCACCGAAACAGGGTGGCAAGATACCGTGATGTAGAGCCGTCTCCGTAGAAGATGCCGAACGCCGCCTTAACATGCTCGAGAATAATGACGCCTGGATACTTCCAAGTAAAAGCTGATCTCTTATTGTGAATCGATTAAAGTGGTCCGAGGATTTTCAGGCTACGTCCGCAGAGTGGGACATAGCCGTTGGAGTCCTAATCCATATAGTTGTTACCCTCAGTGACAGCCAGCGCCTCCTCAGCCTGGCCGCCACCCATTTCCATCGCTTCACCAAACATCTCGTGACCGCTGCCTGAGCTCTTGAACGGATCCTGCATCGGACTGTGTGGTGCTGGTCCCGAACTTTCAAAAAGACCTGGGTCGATGGGAGCGATCGAGGAGCCGCCGCCGAAATTCAGCGGAGCCTTCGTGGCAAAAGTGGGCGAGTTGTTGTATGTAGTAGTCGGCGCTGAGTTAAAGTAGTCGTTATTGTCACCATAGCCACGAGGAGGCTCGCCTGTGGGTGTATGTGATTGTTCGGGAGCAGGCTGCAGACTCTGTGGTTTCGTAGCATCTCCCTCCTTACGCTTGAACTGGTGCGTCTTTGGCCTCAGATGCTCCGGTAGGTCATCTGGATTAGTTATACCCAGCTGATTCATGAGCTTCTGCTGTTTCGTTGGTCGTGGTTTACGCGTCGATAGAGAGACTTGAAGAATTGGCGGTGGTGACGGCGCAACAGGAGCCCACTTATGCAGTTCCTGGCGGAAGAAATTGATCTCATTCGAGAGAAGGATCTCGGCGCCCTCAAGCTTCCGCAGATAGAATCGCTGGGTAGTGAGCTCGTCAGGACTCGACATCAGAGGATTGATGTACTGCGCAACGTAATCACGGAACTTGGTACCGTGATCGATGAGGGACTCCAGTGTCTCCTCCTCTTCGGGCTGGAATGGGAGGCCTGGGAGCTCGTCCTGCCAAAGCTGCAGATCTTCAAGTTTTGGTCGGGTTGCATCGCGTGGGATTTTGACTCGGTAATCGCAAATAGGGCATGTGTACTTGTCATCCTCTTTCAGCTTACCACGAGCGATCTTCAGGCACTTGCCGTGATACCTGTTTCCGTTAGCATGTGCTTGTTTAACTGTGGGTGTGGGTCAGACAACTTACCATTCGTGACAGAGCTCACACTCAATCATCATGCCAGCTTCAGGCTTACGACAAATGCAGAAGACGTCGCGACTTGATCCTGAGCCATCTACCTCCTCTCCATCCGCCGGACTCTGCTCACGCGAAGCGGGTTCTACAGGCATCCGGGGTTGATCTGACAGGTCAAAGCAAGATCGATTGCGTTCGTCGACTTGCCTCATGTGCGCGTGCAAGATGTGGAGTGGTGCATTTGCCTTGCCAAACAGCTTCTTACCACGCCGCATCCAGTCCTCGTGCCGCTTCTGCTCTTTTTCGAGGTCAATCGTACCCGCAGGCTTACTGTTGAGCACGTTTAGACCCTCCATGGCAGTGCGAACCTCCATGTACTTGGGTCGCAATGAAAAGTCCGGGTTCTTGCTTCGCTCGTATAGAGACATGATCAAATCTTGCGCGTCACGCTGCTTCTTGAGAATGGCGTCAACGCCAGCGCGAGTTTCCGGTGTGACGGGTAAGCCAGCGGCTTGCCTAGACAGTGCATCCAGTTGCTGATAGTGAACGTTTTCGACCGCCATGAGCTCTTTAGCCTTCGTCTCCCAGAACTCGCCTTGATCCTTTTTGGACTGGAGGAAACGAAGCTCAGGATGATTTTCAGGTATCCCAACTTCGAGCCCCCCTTTGATAAGCTCGGCGACTTCGTCTAGTGTAGTGACTAGTTTGAACTTGAATTCTTCGGCTTCGCGGAGCCATTTCAGCTGCTGTACAACCTTATCGAGTGATTCAAGCTCTGGGAGATCAACATTGAAGCCCTTGCCTTCCTCAAGAAGTTCGTCCAATCGAGTGATGCTCTGCTGAACCGGTCGATCGCGCAATGCGCTCCGTGCTCTGTCCTGATAGTCGGCGATGCTTTCATATCGTTCTCGGAGCGTAGTTATTTCCGGGCTATCAAACCCTAAATCTTTTGCCTGGTTGAGAAGCTTCTGGAAGTTTTCCACATTGCGATACTCTTTTTCCTTCTCATCAGCTTCAGCGATGGCTGATTTGCTAGGTCTTCCTCTTCCAGGACGCTCAGCCTTGCGGCGAGCTTGCTGTTTCCTCGTGGTGTACAGAACAGCTTCTTCGGCGACCTCTTGGCATTTTTCGACGAAATCTTTCAAGTCGGGTAGTCCAGGTAGCTCCCATTCAATCTTTTCGCCTTCGTTGAGCAGTGCACGCAGTGACTTCAGTTGAGGCCGAGGGCCTTCGGCAAGGAGGTTCTCCATCTTCATTTCCCAAGCCTCTGGTAAGCCAGCTTTGTCGACAATCTTTTGGACGGCTGCATTAAGGACGTTCTCTGTCATTCGATACACAAGCATGTGCTGCCCTTGAACTCCGGAGTAACGTTCTGCCTCTGGAATTTCTGGGCAACATTCGTGGCTTCCAGCATGTTGCAGACATAGGACCTTCTTCGTGTTGCGGCAATAGAATCGGGACAGGTAGCCGTAGGATTTGCAAAAAGTGCAAATTAGCTCGTCTTCGTGTATGTCAGTATCATTGATGTTGAAGTCAATCTCACACGGTGTCTCGGCATCGCTACTGTTGTCGACCTTGCAAGAATGCGCTCTGAAAGCTTTGTGCTTCTCGAGGAAGTTCGCCCGGATGCGTAACTCCCGATCACGCATGCGCTCCATAGCGGGACCAAGCCACTTTGCAGTCTTGATAGTCGTGTCTTTTCGCGCAGCGGCCGCCAACAGTAGCTCGTCGTGTGAAAAGCATGGCTGGCGTCGGTAGTCCTGAAGACGTTGAACGCCGTGTTCTCCAAACGGCTCCCAATCGCTGGGCGCAAAGTTCACGGCTTCGTTCAGGTTGAACCCATGATTGAAACCGGCATGGTAAGCCTGGGGAAATGTGATGACGAACTCTCCGGCACGTTGATCAATCGCAAAGACCCGGACCCCAGCTTTCACAAGTTGCTCGGGAGTCAAGAGCGTAACAAGTTGGAACAAGAGATCCGGCTGGCTCTCGAACAGCTCTGGTACAGCCTCGCGCATAGCTTGCTCAAACTTCTCGGCATCCTCACCTGGTATGCCATACCATGTCTTGGTCGCACCGAAGTGCTGGTAGTTCGCAGAGTATGTGTAGTGATCCTCAGCATGCCAACAAAAGGTCGAGAACACCATGCCCACGTAGAGCCAGGGTACCGTCATACCCGAGATGTCGGACTTGATGTGTCGGAAGAGCGAATCTGGCGCATACGGCAGGATGTTCAGATTCCATGGATCCGTAGAATAGGGATCTCGCGGATTCTTCTCAATGGTTGGGAAGCCACTCCCATGCGTGGTTGAGTGTATGTCTGCTCCATACTCAACTTCGACGGTATCTGAAACGTTACCGACTGAATGCCAGAACTCGCGCTCCACATCCTCTTCTGTAACTGGTTTTGGCGCATTGGTAATCGGATCAAACGGCATCTTGTTGGCGAAGTGACTCTGCTTGAAGTGATGCGCGCGTTCTTGAAATTGCTTCAGCGAGTACACGCCACCTTCCTCAAAGCCAAATTCGCCAGTACCCACGAGACAACGAGGGCAATGCCAGTCGTATGCGGGAATACCTTTGATCGGCGGATCCAAGCAGTAGCCATGGTATCCGGCATCGCAGCTATCACACAGCAAGATATTCGACGGATCATCGTCGGTACCGCAGGTCTCGCATCGCTATGTTTGGTCAGTAAACATATTTTGGAGAAATGGGAAATAAACACATACATCACCTGGGCGCTCCTCGGCTGCACGAACGCGTGGGAAGGATCGGCCTGGTGTCGACTGGCGAGGCTGAGTCATGTGCGAGCCAGCAACGGTGGGAGCTGCGTCTGCAGGTTCTCTGATCAGCACATGTTCGAAGATTGATGCGCGAGCGAGCTCACCTTTCTTAAGACGCTTACTACGTCGGCCATTGGCCTCGTCCCCTTCGTCATTTGCGCTGCTCTCAGCATCTGGTGATATTGTCCGCTTTAGTTGATTAAACGGGTGCCCATTCGACACTGGCATCAAGCCAACTGCAGTTGGTCGTAAGTCTGGTGTGTTATGGGCTGTGAGCATGGGGCTACCGCCATTTCGCGTAGGCGTCAACATGTGCGACTCTATAGATTCTCGGTGCATGCCATTCGGATTCGGGACATTGACTGCAGCGAAGGAACCTGGCGTTGGAAATTGCGCAGGTGGTATTTGCGGTTGGTGCGCGTTGACTGCTGTAAAGCCGCCAGCATTGACAGCTGTGAAACCGGATGGCATCGCAGGTCGTGGTAGCTCCGGTGGTGGAGTAGGCGCAGATTCGCCCTGCAGTGTCGCATTCAGCGCTGCGGAAGCCTTCATTGCGGGTGAGTCGGCGGCATGCGCGATAGGCGTGCCCTGCATCGTCTTCATGGGCGAAGGGGCTGGTGATGGTGTGAAGGGTCCTCCGTGCTCGAACTCCAGCATCTGTTGCACACCAGGCTTCACGAGTCGCAAATACTGCTCGTAGGGATGTAGCCACTTCTGATATGAGTTCTTCAGCGATGTAGACAGCGAAGACATGATCTTGCCGCTGTAGCCAAGGTCACGTCCGATCTCAGCCCACTTCTTTTGCTTGCAGACACGCTCGAAGCCGCCCCTCTTCTCAACAGCCTTCTTGAGCTTGTAGAGATTCAGAGGCCGCTTGTCTACGCTGGGAAAGCGGGTGAGACTGTGGCCATGCTGCTTGTGGAATTTGGCGAGCTGATCCAGATAGTTCAGATTGGCACGTGTACCTGCTGGTGGTCAGTAAAAAACAGATAGCAGCGATTGCGCACGGTACATACCTCCCTCAACTGAGTTCAGCTCTTGCCGCCGTGTGCGAAAGTGGAAGCGCTATCATTTTGTTAGCGAGCCTGATAATAGACACGTGCCCAAGACTAGTGTCAAAGTCCTTGTGCGCATAGGTTCATGTTTTGGCGTGCACTCACTTCCGTGTCAATAGCAAAGGGCGGCGTCCAGCTTTCGGGTGGGACAATCTTGACAATGCCGTACTTCTGGGCCTCCTCCCGGATGCTCTGGATATACTGCACGGGGTCCTTGAACTGCTCCGCTGTCGGCCGATATGTTCGCGATTCCTGCAGGCCAAACAGGCGATTTGGCTTCGGCGGGTGGTTGGTCGGCGCGCCGTGTCCCCTGCGTTCGACGGTCGCGAGATCCAAGGGTGATGCCTTGCGCGCGCTCAAAGGAATCGTGCCCACGCCGTTCAGCTGCGCACCGTTCACCGCGGGCATCGCAACGCCGCTCATTCTTGATTTTGGCGCTCCAGGGCCCCCGTCCAGCATGGCAGTGTCTGCAGCGACCCGGAACGTGGTCATAGTGGCGCCTGTCGGAGGCCCGCCCGAGGGCATAAAGTCGACCATAGCACCTCCGCTGCTGCACCCAACGCTGACGCCTTTTTGGCCCTAATTGCAGCTCTGTAGCGATATATTGCGTACTCCGTTATGCAACGCGGTCGGTGTTGATAGCGATTCGGTCGGTTGTGGGCGCTGTCGAGGGGATATATGTGTAGGCATGGGGCTTTACAGCGGCAGGCGACCGCTATCGACCGGATGGGGACCGTGCAATTCCAATTCCGATGAACAAATTGCCGGCGAACAACTTGGCGTCTACCCGGGAACGACTGGGATTGGCGCAGCGATGTGTGGGTAGTCCTGGCGAGGAGTGTGAGGAGGTAGAGGTGTGAAGGTGATGGCCCGCCGCCTGAGAGATGCGAGGTTCCAGCCTATGCTTCGCTAGCGCAGAAGGCACATCACGCCCAAAGTACCGAACCCCAACGCAAAACAGCGCCTTCTAACAGGGCACACTTGATTTTGCGTTCGCCGGAAGCCCAGACTCAGAAGAGCTGTTTGGACGAGTTTTGTATACTTCCATCCAGTATATGGGCTGTAGTGGCGCAATATCAGAATGCTCCGTCGACTTGTAGTCGTGGCGGGTAGTATGAGACCTACATCGTGCCGATCTGGCGACTTCACGCAACGCTGCAGACCTCACCTCACCTCGTCCCACCTCATCTCACTCCGTCACTCGGCTTCCTGCCCCCGTTATTGCCCATGGCTCTTATTTGAGGCTGCTACATCGTTTCCCAGCAGGAAGAACATTTCATGTTGCTTTCTCCCTAGTGAACTTTGCTAGCTCAACCTCGCCACCTGCTTCATCATAGCCTGACTGATGGAATATCAAGCGCTTTCCCCTGTGTTTATACATCGCGTTCTCAGTCGTATTCCCCTTTGCGTATCTCTTGCACCTTGATATCATACCATTTCCTGAGGTGCTGCAGGTGAGGTTGGCAGCAAGGGTGTCGCATCGGGAACCTAGAACACCACCAATCACATCTCACTCCATCTGCAGCTCCCCGACGTCCTAATTCGCCGTCGCACGCTTTGAGTTGCAATCAACAACAACAACAACATCGACTTTAACTCTACGACATAGTCAATGACCGAGGCGTTCAAGGTCGAGAGTCGACCTATTCCCGCCTTCTACTGCTGCTACCTACTTCGGTCGAAGAACCGCAAAGCCTTCTATATTGGCAGCACGCCTAACCCTGCGCGCCGCCTAGGTCAACACAATGGCTCGAGCAAGGGTGGCGCGAAGCGAACTTCGATGCAGGGCAAACGGCCGTGGGAAATGACGTGCATCGTCACCGGCTTTCCATCGCATTTCGCAGCGCTGCAGTTTGAGTGGGCGTGGCAAAACACACACGCGACGCGGCATATCGAAAGGGACGTACGCGATGCGAGGCGGGAAGAACTTCAAAAGGGCAAGAAAAATGCATCGCCGGTCAGGAGACCGAGGCCGCCCATGTCGCTGGAAGCGCGGTTAAAGAACCTGCATCATTTACTGGGCGTGGGGAGTTTCAGCAGATGGCCGCTGCACCTGAGATTCTTCGCACCAGATGTGTTTGCGCAGTGGGAGAAGCACGCCTCGAAGATGAAGACGAGGCTGCGCAAAGACATCACGATTCAGCTCACGCCGGCTGAGCTCCCGAAGCTGGCGGCAGATGTACAAATCGAGATGCGGACGCACTTCATCCCAGAGGTCATACGAGCAATACCTGTCGCATACGAAGATTTCAAGACGTACGTCGAGAAGTCGAAAACCACGCTTGAGGATGGGCGGAGGCGAGCTTGTGGTGTCTGTAAGAAAGGGGCAAGCATCGAGACCTCGCTCATCCTCATCTGCCCAGTTGATACCTGTCAGTCTGTATCGCATTTCGCCTGCTTATCGCAAAAGTTTCTCGCCGAAGAAAGTAACAAAGACGCCCTAGTACCGATCGAAGGCACATGTCCGACCTGCCGTAGTCCGATCAGATGGTCGACGATGATGAAGGAGCTAAGTCTACGAATGCACGGCAAAGAAGAGATCAAGGCCATGTTCAAGATGAAGCGGAAGAAGAAGTCAGACGGCACTACCGAGCCTGACACAGCAGAATTCCAGGATATTGACGAGCTGGACGAGGATCTTGATGAGACATGGATGGAAGATGTGGACGACGAGGATAAGCTTCTCGAGTCGAACACTTGATGAGCGATCTACCATTCTTCGACCGTCCTCAGCGGCAATTGCCCTTTGGCAACGCGCTCGATGCATCGATCGACCTGCTCTCGCACCTTCGCGGCTACGTCCTCCAGACTCGCACCCGCATCGATCTTCACAAAGTCTTCGCCCTCCTTTTTCTGCACAAGCGTTTCGAACAGCTCCCGCACGCGGTCCTGCATCTCCTTCTTTTCATACTTCTCCGTCCCATAGCCACCTCTCTTCGCCGCATCTTCAGCGGAGATATCAAGGAAGATGCAAAGATCGGGTCGCGGGAGACCAACTTCAGGGTTCCGACACCATTCGAGGCTCATACTGGGGTTGTGTTTTGCGGCAGAGTAGACGCAGCCACTGTAGTAGTAGCGATCCACGATGACCGTGGTGCCCGCCTCGAGATCAGCTTGAATAGATGGTCTGCACTTTGGATCAGAGATTGAATAGCCATGTATAGATAGCAAGGCTGCAGGGTCAATGCGTACACTGCTTCCCACCGATTTGCAGAGAATAAGAGATGTATAACGTGATCGTCTTGCTCACTCTGACCGCTCAGATAGCTGTTGATCATTTGCCCGATGGGTGTCGTCCTGTCTACACAATATGTCAGCTCTTGGTCTCGTCGCGAGATACTCTTTTGTGCCTGTTCCAGCTCATGACAATGCACGTACCGGGAAACCGCATGTGTCGCACCTTGATGCTGTCATTCTGCAGATCTGCGACGAGCTTTTCGCATTGCGTCGATTTTCCTGCACGGTCGAGACCTTCGAAGACTATTAGTTTCCCTCGTGCCATGTTGAAGTCTCACAGGGCTAGAGGAATTGTTGTTGAATCGTGATGCACGACGAGGTTCACTGGTTCAGAATGACAGGGATGAGAGGGGTGGGGCTAATGGTTAGCGCGCGACCTCGGAACATGACAGAAGAACCACCAACTTTCTTGTTGATTTTCTACAGTACATCTGACAGCTCATCAACGTACTTGTCAACCTTGAGCATGCGGCTCACAGGTCTATATCTAACCTACTGCAAAAGGGGAACAAGTTTGAGACCTCCTGGACGGCTGTCAAGATCCGGCTAAAGATGAGAAACTGTGGCGCATGCGCCTATGGGGCGCAATGGGTTACACAGCGTGGTATACGAGCTGTGTCTCACTTCTAAACTACTGCCTTCCAGGCCGCGATTTCATCTTTCTCGAGCAGCCCATACATAATCTTCAACTGCCTTCGCCTTGATCTTTGCCCTTCAATCGCCTTGCCTGGGCATTTTCCACGTCAATATCATCTATCGCTACGCTCATTATAATGAAATCTGCCATCGAAGAGCTATCAGAAGACATTGAAGCTCTCCGCTTGCAGGCTGGCCAGTTGATAGCAACATCTGACAGCCTCAACGACATCGATTCTCAGCAGGACACTACTGAGGCCTCAGTCAAATGGCTATGGACAGAGAGAATTCCCGAGTTCCCTCAAAGAAGCCCTTGTACACTTCCTATCATAGACGAACACGAACGTGACCAGTCTGGCAATATAACGCTCATAAGAGCTGCTTCTGCAGGGCAGTCTGTTACGGTCGAGATGCTACTCAATCTGAATGTGAACACGGACTTCAAGAATCTTCTTGGAAGAACTGCGCTCATGGAGGCCGCACTATGGAGCCGTATCAATGTGGTACGTGTTCTATTGAACAACACGGGATTTCCGTATACCGGATGTCAAGCAGATACATCGTTAAGAGATAATTTTGGGAACAGTTCCCTGGACTTGATTCAAGATACCGAGGCAAATAGGAGGAAGCGATGGTATCGGTCTAGACCAGAAGGACTCACAGCAGAGTCCTCCACAGATGTCAGTGTCAGACATGGTGTTCCATGACCTTCTGTACGTTTGTGCCCGAGGCATGTTTGTGCCTGAGACATGTTTGCTATCTACGGTGCTCCACGGCCCTATAGGTGTTTGTGCCCTGATTACCAGCGTATAGATAGAGCTCTCGTCCCCATAGTCAATACATCACGCATTGCCCTATGTTCTTCACTTGGTCCCATTGACAGTCAGACGGCAGATTCGGGATCTCTTAGTTGAACCAAGGCAGCCCCGGCCAACACCCCCATTCTTCGATTTGAGCGCTGCATGCTTCGAGCGGTCAAAACATGGAGACTCGATAGATCTAATGATGAAGAATTATCAGATTTTCAAATCCGAAGATCCGAAGACCACTAAATTTACGAAGACCGTTGCCGTCTTGTCCGACGGCGTTACCACCATAAATAACATCAGTGGTTACTCTGAGCCGGGAATTACTTCCTTGCTAGGGAAGGGTACTCGAGATGTGCTAGATTTCGTCCAGAAAATGGGAGTCGTTATCATGAGCCACAGTTACGATCTTCGAAATGGGCCGGATGGACTCGTCAAAAAAAGCTACTATGCCAGCCACGCCGAGTTGAAAGTTGTTGTTCGATACCTGAATGAGAAGAGTCTGATTCCGAAACACCACGAAACGTACAGGTCCTGGTTGGCAAAGAGATATGCAAGTCAGGCTGCGTCCCTTTTTTGACAAATGTGAACGAGCGAACAAAGAAGATCGCAGGGTTCAAGTTCCAGTTTTTTGAAACGTTTACCGACGAGAATGGCAATAATGCTCAACGGGAACGGGATGTACCTACGTCACGTCCGCGGGTCGCACGTCGAGTACGGATTCCTCTGAAAAGAGCTGAAGATATCTGCTGAGACAGGACAACAGCTACTAAGCGTCTTACGTAGAATTTTCCACTCTATTGCTTAAAGTTTTCGTTCTGGAGTTACTCCTCGAGAGAATGATGGAAGCGTTGAGTCAGAAGCTACAACGTCAAGTGACTGCAATGTACCGATCAAGGGTCAACAAGACATACGGAACCAAATTAAGGGATATATCAACAAAAACGACATGCAGGAAATGGTCATATGCAAGAGCTCTTCAACCATGCAGCATGAGCCTCAACGATCGCGCATGTCCAGGAATCCAGCTGCATCATTGAAAGAGCTCCGTAAAAGTCGTCAGAGGATCACAAAGAGAGACAACACCAAGCAGTCATACTTCCTGTTCTTTAACCTGCCACCAGAACTTCGCAACATGATCTATTGCATTTGCCTGAGCGACGAGAGAAATGCGCAGTATCCTGATATGTACCAAAGATCCTGGATCGGAAGCAGAAACAGGCCAGTGTACAACGCATACCAAAGGCGTGTGTTCATCGTATTCGCTCTTCAGTCCCGACTTCAGCGCAAATTGAAGAAGACACTGGGCGACGAGCCCAGCTCGACAAGGTCATCCAGCGGCGACTCAAGCAGGCAGGAACCAAAGATAAACTGAATGCCTGTTCCCGCGAAACTTTCGATGGATACCGATTTGGACACGACATGTACACCAGCCGCAGCGGTTCCACCACCAGAAGCATTTTCAATCAAGGAAATGACCAAGAGAAGAGCAGTGTCGCAGTCATAGATCCGAGGGGCACCCTGGTCGACGATCTTCCCATGCTCTCCCTTGTAATCCGTCAACTCTTCCAAGACACCTTCTACTTATTCTACTCTACCAGCAGAGATGGCATGTGGATTAAATGGAACATCAGGCACTTGGACTTCTTCCCCTTCCTACGCTTCTACCAAATGTTTAACTCTCCACTATATCCAGTTGAGATCAGCCCATCAAGGTTGTATACCGCATTCAACCAATAGGAAGAAGAAGAAGATGACGCTCTGCACACGAATCAATTGTCGCATGTCAGGTGCTTTATTTACCTGCACTGGCTAAAAGGCTTTCCGCTGTGGACTTGCCGTACTAGATTGACTGATCGTCAGGACTGCAAAGGGCCGTTCAGCGACTGGATGTACTCTATTCGCCAGATCGTGGCACTGTATCGAGCCGATCATGAAATATGGAGATATCACTCAAATACTTACCTCCGCAAATGCGAGACAATGCAAGACGACTCCTCCTTAACGATAAATTTCCACACAAAGTCTGACGCCGAGCTCGTCGAGTTAGTCATTAACATGCTACTGAAAGCCATCGTATACAACCTAGGCTATGAAGGATACTTCTTGTTTGTTGGCCGCGAAGGGAAGGAGTGAAATAAGGATATCTTCAAGGCCTTTCGGTATAAGAGGACGACGCATCGCAAGTTTGCCTATGCGAAGGAACATGCGATTGTTCATGTTATCAGACAGTATCGGGCGAAGATTGACGGGAAGTTGAGGGAGCAGCTTGGCGGGGCGTATGAGGAGTGGGAGAAGTTTCCAGATAGCGAGATGATTACACAGGGCGTGGTGCTGTGAGTGTTGAAGTAGTGATGGTATCCAAGTGGGGGTCGTTGCTCGTTAGCAAACGGGCGACTAGGAGAAGGACCGGGCTTCGTATACCATACCACTTTGAGAACATTGGTGCTTTCCTGTAGTGTGCCGGTCCAGCTCTCCGTTTTCTCCCGACGCCTTGAGGTCAGCTGAAGAAGCGGTACATTTTCAGAATGTTTCCAAATAAGGTGCCTGCTATACAATAGAACTGAAGTTCATGTCGACGAAAGTCAAAGTCTCTGTGAAGCCCCCAACTAGCCAATCAGAGCTAGCCAGACCCAATCTTAAAAGCTCGGTCAAGCTCCAGGTGACTATTTCTGTCAGCAAGAACTACTGTGGTTGTGTAAGGGGCCAGACCCAAGGGGTAGATGCCAAAGAATGAAGGATGAATTCGATAAAGGCCTACAGAAGGTAGGTCCTTAGTTATATATACTTGGATCGCTCTTAGTGTATCCGGGAACGTGCTCAGAGCCTCTCATGTAGTCCAAAGGCCACATGTGAGCTCCGGCACATGATCCAAGGCTTCTCTGAAGCCGAGGAAACATTGTCCGAAGGAGGAGGTTTTCCCTCCACGTGACCACTAGTCTCCTTCTGTACTAGCGTGTTCAGCTCGGTTATCTGCAGTTTCGATAGCTTCACAATACAATCAGTTCGCATCAAAACTTCCACCTTTCATCAGGTTATGAGCCCGGCTAACCCAACACTAGCGACTAACTGCAACAGCCATACAGTGCTATTGCAAGCGAAAGCTGGTGTTGCAGTTTCTGCCTGCGTCAACTCAATTTTCAGCTAACCGTCGGTGTACCCCGCTATTTTACAACAGCGCTGATTACCCCACACTTCAAAAATCAACGTCCTCAGCCTTCGTACGAGATGGCCACACGCATCACTTCAGAAAGTGTCCCTAAGCTGGAAGCCGATGGCTCCAACTTCTGGAAGTGGAAGATAGCAATGACGCTGCTTGCCGCTATGCTGGACGCAACTAATATCCTCAATGGCCGTGACAACAAGCCAAAAATCCCATCGTACGCAGGCTTGATACCAGCGTCTGAGTCTATTGATCTGAGTGGAATTGATCTGACTAACAATGAGGACCTCTCCCAAATGTTGCGTACGGCCCAGTATGAGAAGGATTGCGCAGCGATTAATGAATCTATCAACTCAGTTGCTCACAAGACCGAGGAACTTATCGCATGATGGGAGAAGCTCGATGCCTCACTCAGGATGGCTATGCTTAACACTCTCCCTTGCGATCTCTACAACGCTGTTGCTAATCAATCTACGGCAGCTCTCCAATTCCAAAAGGTTGTCTGCCGCTTCAAAGAAGAGGGCCTCAATGAAGCTTGTTCGGCCTGGTCTGACTTCTTTAAGCTGCGCTGCGCCAACTTTACTTCAACCCAGAAATTCACTGACACATTCCACGCAAAGCTGAATTGGCTTGATGATTTCAGCCTCACCTTACCTGAAAAGGGCGCAATTTTCCAGTTTATCCTTGCAATCGAGGACACGTACGCCGAGTACGCCCGCCAGCGTTGCCACGACATGCAAAATGACCGCAACATCACAGTCGAAGCCATGATCGCTGAGATCAACGACAAAGCCCGCCGCGACGACCCCGTCAAGACCGCCGCCTTCGCCTCGAAGCAAGGGAACAACAATGGCAGTAATAGTTAGCAGACCGGGGGTGGGAAGAACAACAAGAATAGCCGCCGTAGCGGCCACAACAAGGACAAGGGGGCGGCACAGACACCGGCCCAGAACGACAGCAAGCCAAAGCTCTTGGTGGGATACTGCAATCATTGCAAGTACGAACACTTTGGCTTTGGCGCGAATTGACGATCTCTATGAGCTCCACAAGACTTTTGGCCATGCAGATATCAACGCTCTAAAACAGCTTACCAAAGTTACCACAGGCCTACGCCTTACTGGCATACAGAACTTCTCATGCAAGGTGTGTATGCTTGGTAACTCAAACAAAGCCATCTCACGTCGCCCACCAAACCGCGCGACAACACCGTTTGCCCGTATTCACGTCAATATTGTCGGGCCTATCCAGCCTGTTGGCAGCAACGGTGAGCGCTACTGGATCGCCTTGACAGACAACTGCACGAGATACTGCTGGGTATACACAGCATATAGCAAGGCTAAGTTCACGTCTATCTTGCTTCAATTTCACGAATATGTTAAGACGCAGTTTGGCGTCACTGTCTCTGTCTATCACGTCGACAATGACACAGTTCTTGTTAACAAGGAGACTACTACGAAGCTGTCTGCTCAAGGCACTGTCTTTGAGCCATCAACAACGTATACACCGCATCAGAACAGTGTTGCAGAGTCAAGCAACCGCATTGCTGAGCGCCGCGTTTGCCTTATGATGATCGCCGCACCACACCTCCCAAAAAACCTATGGCCTTACGCAACAAAGTACACCGCTGAGCTTATGAACCACTACCCATCCACCGCGCTGCCTGACGGTAAGACTCCGCAGCAGCTGCTTTTAGAGTTTCTCAAGACTCCAAACCCAGTCCCTAGCGTATATGGTATACGCAAGTTTGGACAACCTGGGTGGGCACATATCCCCGAAAAACGTCGTACCACAGGCGACAAGTTTTTGCCTCGTGCTTGCAAAGCGTACATGGTCGGCCGAGACGGCTCGCAGATCTTCTATATGTGGGATCCTGAGACTAACAAAGTCTCTCGTACAAGCAGCGTAGCTTGGGCTAAATACAGCCTTGTTGAGGCTCCGAGCGCTAAAGCGCCACCTACAACACCCGATAATGCCTTCCAGATCACTATCCCGCTACCGACTACCAAATCCTCCCCTCCTCAGTTGCCCAAACAAGCCCCGACGCCGCATGAGCTGCTCCAGCCATACTTGGGGGGTGCACGAGTCCGTGCTGGCAACAAAGATCACATACCGGAGCTTGGCCAAGGTTACAGCTTCAATGGCTTTGAAGAACAACTTGAAGAAGACGAAGAGTCTGTCTTTAGCAAGGCACCTGCACCAAAGCCTACACAGGCAACAATAGAGGCGCCTCGCCACCTCGACATTGCTGCGGACCTAGACGACCGCCTCATCCTACAAGGCACGCGTACGCGCAAGCCGTCGGCTAAAGCAGCCAGACTAGCGACCGCGATTTGCCTACACCACCATACTGTCCCTCTCTATGTGGCACGCTGCTTTGCAACCTCTATGATCGACGCTCCTAGCGCTACTAAGGACAACCCAAATCTCCCACCTGAGCCGGCAAGTGCAAAGCAAGCTCGTATCCACCGCTTTGCTTCGCGTTGGATGTTTGCCAAGGGTGAGGAGTACAAAGCTCACAACGACAACGGCACCTGGGAGATCGTCGTTGCTCTGCCAGCAGGCATATTTGCCCTGCCTACCAAGTGGGTATACAAATACAAATTCGACAAAATGGGCAAGCTCATCCGCTTTAAGGCGCGCCTTGTCGTCTGCGGCAATCGTCAGAATACAGACTTCTGGCGTGAGACGTACGCAGCTGTCGCTCGCTCTACCACACTAAAGATTCTCCTTGCTCTGGTCGCAACGTTAGATCTGGAGTGCAATCAGCTTGACGTCGTCACCGCATTCCTAAATGGTTGGCTTGACAAGGACGAAGACGTGTATATTCGCCTTCCAGACGGCCGCTTGGGCAAGCTCCGCAAAGCCTTGTACGGCCTTTGTTGCTCACCACGTCTATGGTACTAGGAACTTTTGCGTTTTCTTGCTACGCTTGGCTACCACTCTATTGAAGCCGATCCATGCGTCTTTATAAACAACGATGGCAGCATTATCCTTGCATACGTCGACGACCTTGTGCTTATTACCCGCACAGTGGACCAGATGGCCGCTCTTAAGACGCTCATCTTTGGCAAATATAAATGCCATGATCTTGATCCCATCTCACATTACTTAGGCATACGCGTTCGCCGCAACCGCGCTTGGCGCGCTATTGAGCTATCAATGGAGACCTACATTGATAAGCTTGCCGCCGACTATAACCGCGTTGAGGCTGCCGCGCGTGCTACGCCAATGGATGTCGCTGCACTTAAGCTCAAACTCCGCTCAAAAGATGATATAGCACCTGAGCAGCTGCTCCAGCGTTACCAATCACTCATCGGCAAGCTACTATACCCAGCGTCTCAGCTCCGGACTGATATCGCGTTCCATGTCAGCTACCTTGCCCGCGCTATGAGCAATCCAACAGACCATCACTACCAGTACGCGCTGCAGATCGTTGACTACCTGAGCGCTACAAAGGACCTCGTTATGGCTTTTGCCGTGCCTAAGGGACTATCTAACCTCACTATTGATGTCTTCTCAAAAGCATCACCTCATCAACCTGGACTTGGCCTCTACGCTTACAGCAATGCTGCCTTCGCTGATGCCAAGGACCGCAAGTCCACTTCAGGCTACCTCTTTAAGTTTGCTGGAGGCACAATATGCCATAAGTCCTGCAAGCAGAATCTCGTCACAACCTCGACTACTGAAGCTGAGTACGTTGCTCTCACCTATGCTGCTAAGGAAGCAACCTGGCTCCATTGCCTACTTACCCAGCTTGGATACTTCGGAAAGGATACCAAGCCTATCAAGCTGTACGGCGACAACCAGCCTTCTATTGACCTCGTGCACGCCGAGGGTCACCATGAGCGTACCAAGCATGTCGACATCTACTACCACTACATTAAAGACCGCGTCAAGGCTGGGCATATCTCTCTAGAGCATGTCCGTACCTACAACATGGCCGCCGACGGACTTACAAAGCCCCTCGACCGCCTTTCTCACCAACGCTTTCTTGACCAGATTGGCCTACGCAAACCTACTATCGGCTCCCTTGCGTACAACATGCCGAACTAGCTTGACTAACACTGTATTTTCATTTACTGCGTCAGCTGGCTATCCTCGCTGAGGGGGTGTGTCCAAAGGAGGAGGTTTTCCCTCCACGTGACCACTAGTCTCCTTCTGTACTAGCGTGTTCAGCTTGGTTATCTGCAGTTTCGATAGCTTCACAATACAATCAGTTCGCATCAAAACTTCCACCTTTCATCAAACATCCTGGGCATAGCCCATTACAGGTTGCAGCAGTAAGTAGTGTACCGGTTAATCTGGCCTACAAGGGGGACTCATGAACGGGCTGCCCCTCCTGTTAGCCCTACCAATCTTGGCAAAAGACGTTCATGTTTTTCTACCATTTGGTATAGCCACCTGTCACGGTATTCTAGCCACCAATCCCACGGCTCACCCTACGGCTCACCCCACGGGGAGCCTACGGAGCTACAACGGCCCGGCCTAGGGTAGGCCGCATACCGTACTCGTATATAACTCCCTTACGGAGCTGGACAACTCCTCAAGGATTTGTCTTAATACAAGCCTATACATATATTTCTGATTCCTGCCGCAAAACACCTTACACCACTATTGGCATTAATGACTGCCTGGCAGCGCTCCCTCATGTTATCTACATATTTTGAGA
>ML976229.1:11175-31210 GCA_010015635.1 Clathrospora elynae | reverse complement strand
ATTTCAATGGCGACTTGGAGAAAGACAGAGCGTCCATGAAAAAAGGTCTTTCTTGTCTTTCTTATTTGAGGAAATTCCTGATTTTTCGGAGCAAGCGCCTGGTCCATGAGAAGAGACATCGAGGATGTTTAGTACCGAGCAAGCGTTAAAGAAGGAAACATGGGATAGTGGGTTGAGCTTTTGAAGTATTGGGAGGCCTAGCTTAACCTGAGTATAGGTAGTTGGTTTCAGAACATCGAACCGCTACGCATGTCTTGGGAGAAACAGAGGTAATGGGGCATTGCGATGCGTATTTTTGGTCGAAGCTGGCACTTTGGGTTTATGTAGAGAAAGTAGAGAAAGGAGAGAAAGGAGAGCAAGAGGAAAAGATGTAGGTGTTGGTAGGCTCATGTACAATCGTACGGGTGAGAACGGTAGAGGTATGATTCGTCTATATATTGTTCTACCTTGCTATGAATGTGGGTGCTGAGGTCTATATATCGCTTCGGTGCGGTGGAGCCGGTTGAACCAACTTGGGACTGAGGCTCACCATGACGTATATACCGACAGTAGGGGTATTTATGTGTTTTTAGTTTGTGAAGAGCCAGCGCTAACGCTAGAAGAGCATAGAATGTGAGGCCTTCAGTTTTAGACTTTCACAAAGATAGAGAATATGATCGAAGAACAGGAGGTCCGACAGAAGAAGAGAGGTTTTATAGCTTAAGGGTTTGCCGCAGCCAAAGAGAGAGAGAGAGTGTGTGTGCCTATCAACTGATCACTCATCTTTTCTTATGTGGTCTTGTGTACTAGACTTGTTTAGATGATTAGAAGGACATAAAATGCCCGATTGTTATGTTTCATGGTTAGAGCAACGCCGGCGCGAGGACTATAGAAACTGTAGCCTTCCATTTTAGACTTTTTCCGAAGACAGTATAGGGCAGAGGGAGAGAAGAGGCGAGATATGGAGGTTTTATACATCTTAGACTTGTCACAGCCGGCAAGAAGGTAACAGAATTCCTATAAACTAAGCCGTTTTTGCTTTTTATACGGGTTTTGCGTTTATTAAGGACATAGGAAGAGACAACATAAACGTGTGGTCTCCTTATTTTGATATCAGGCCAGCGCTAGCACAGCAGGAATTTTTTCAGTCAAAGCTTTTGAGTGGAATGTGTGAGGGATGAAGTAAGGACGTGGAAGCCGCATCTGCGCAGTCCATGTAAGCAATCTAACATATGTATATGTATTTCCCGTACTAACAAGTTCGTAGCTGCTAGCATCTATGCCAGCAAATATTCTGCGGCTGAGCGTTGCAGGAAACTTGTGCCATGAACCAACCTGGAAAACACCAAGCTCGAAGCATTCTACTCTTCCAAAGCCGCATAGAATCAGAACATGAACAACCGAAAATGTGCCATCTACATCCGCCATTTTGTCGAAAGGAACGGGAATGCCTCAACGCTGAGTCAGTGCCGTCGAATTATCGAGATCCTCAGGGCTTACGTTTCGGCTGACTACCGGACGTTCAAGAACGCAGTTGCTCTTGATAACACCAAGGCTCATCATGTCAATAGGACTAGGTGTCGAACATGGGGAAAATCGTGATGTATTGACTATGGGAACGAGAGTTCTATATATGCTAGAAACTCGGGCACCATACCCGAGGCAGCGAACATGCTGCATGTAGCAAAAATACCTCGGGCATAAACTCCTAGAAGGCCATAGAGTACCGTTGCTGACACATCAACCGACGGTGAAAGACATACAGAAAGGTCGGTAAGTACTGAAACCCCTAGCACCTACATTGCATCTCTTCTAACCTACGTTATTAGTTACGACCACTTATAATAATCCATGCAGCGGGTGCAGCAGGTTATTACATTCTACAAAGCCCTAGAGCAGTGACTCGACGATATCGAACCAGCAAAGCACGACACGCCGCTCGAGAAGCCATTCAAATACATCGGCTATAGCATAGTTTTCACTGTAGGAGAAGCCCAACATGACAAAGCGAATAAAAGCTGGTTTCATCATATGGCCTATGACGCGTTTCGCTTGGAGTTCCCCGAATCTGGGTTCGCCTTCCAGGGCCACACAGTCTGCTTCATGGCATGTGCAGACGAGGTGTCCGTTGTCGAATCATTGATTGGGGTCATCACGGACAGGACCATCGAGACGGGTGGTGGCTTTGGTTATTCCAAGGAGGCGTACTGGTATGAACGAGCAGCAACGCCTTGAGCTTTGGAAAAGCCGCATGAGTGGCGTGGACAGAACACCCCATACACAAGAATTCTCAAAGATGAGTTTGAGCGGATAGTCGAACAGAACATTAACGTCATCACGGCAATCGTCTTCATGCTCTGATTTTCATATTACATTAGACGACTATAGAAGTACGCAATAATACGCTGCTATTGCTACTGTGTCTCCAAATCAATCTCCTGCATCTGTAGGCGTAATGCCTCTCCCTCCCAGAACGCAGCCATCTGCTCGCCACCTCGTGGTCCACCGAATTCCACGTCGCCGTGTGCCATGTCGCCTTCGGCGCCGTCCATGAGCCTCTGGAAACAATTTTGGTTCTTTGGGTCGTTGAAGTGGGCGTAAGGGTGATCCGGGTTAAGCCAGGCGGCGCAGAGGTAGCAGAAGTGCGTCTTGCATTGCGCGCATGTCATGTGATTACAGCCATGAGATTTCTGGCAGGGCACGGAGCAGTATGGGCATGGCGAGGTGTTCTTCATGATGAAGTTGAGTGAGGCCTGGTCCTCTTGGGTGAGCTGAGTGGTATCACGTGGCTGGCACCGGATGAGATCGCCATGCCATGAAGCTAGACAGACGACACAGAAGGCAAGATTGCAGTCTTCGCAAATTTGTAATCGCTCCATACCACGGACCCCAATCCCGCGCTTCTCCGGTCCAGATTCGGCGTGTGTACCATGCTGCTGGGCCTGGCCTTCATCTTCGGCGTCGGAGTCGCAGTCGTCCATTTGGCTCAGATCTTCGATCTTAGGGTATTTGTCCGTGCGCATCGCACCTTGACACCAGGTGCGTGGGCAGAAGACGATGTTCGGGTCGGATTCGATCCTCTTCTTGCGCTTGATCCTCGCGTACCGGTCCACTTGGTCATGCGGCAGTGGGATCTGGAGCAGCTCCTTGGGCGACAGCAGCCTGTCCTTCTTCTTTCCCTTGCGGGCTGTCTTGCCGCACTCGATCGACATGCACTTGACGTTGTTGACGTCGCCTTCGGAAATGCAGTTGGTGTAGTAGTCCTGGAGACAGGTGATGCAAAAGACGTGGCTGCAGCGCCCCATCCGGTAGCAGGCCGATCCCTTCTTCCACTCCAGACAGACGCCGCATTCGAAAGTCTCGCTGTCAAACAGCTCCTTCTCCATGCGTCGGCTATACGTCACGAGCTCTGTACGCATGGGCGAGGGCAGGGTGAGAGCGGCCAAGCCGAAGGCATTGCACGCCTGCTCCTGGAGAGAAACGATATAGTCGAACAATATAGTCGCGCCTTCGCCTGCTGCCCATAGAGACGTTGCTTCGTCGGTAAGCGTGCGCCGCGTGTCTTCAGGCAGCCAGGACGGTGACGTCGAGACGCGCACGATTGGCGGGGCGTCGGCGGGGTAGGCTGCCGGGAGCGTGATGTCGAGGCGGAGGGGCGGCAGGTAGGGCAGGTGATGGAACTCATGAAGGCCGTTGTCGCCGGGGAGCTCGGGGTATATGGCCTGCAGCGTGCCGGCCTCGAAGGTAACAGGAAGCGGCGTCACGGGAGTCACCAGCAGTTCGAGTGTTGCGCTGTAAGAGTCGCAGTCGCCGGGGACCAGCTCGGGATAGATGGCCTGCAGCGTGCCAAGCTCTACGGCGCGCTCGTCGTCGTGATCATACTCGGCCATGTCTTGGTGATATTGAATATGTGCTGCTGGTGTATGAACGTGGCGATGGAGCGCGGGCGGAGATAGGTCGAAAGCGGTCCGAGTGAGTAGAAACGGCGTGGCGACTTTCAGCTATCGATAACGCATGAAGGAGAAGGCGAAGGCGAAGGCGCCCTTGAAGAGGCCCATGGTGAGTCAACGCGCTGATGTTGTGCTGCAGCAACTGATGATTCACCGGCGACGTCTGCTTCGCTCGCCAAGCGACAGGGCTCTGCCCGACGTCCGCCGTCATCGCACATTTATACATGCCGACTTACCCTCACCATTCTTCAGCATCCACCATACTCCGCCATGGAAGCCGCCCCCCTTGCGTCGCTCTCGTTGACCCATGTCGATTATGTTCGTCTTGCTCCATCATTTTCCCATGCGCTTACTAATCCCCCCAGAACCCTGCCGACCGCATCTCCTACCTCTGCGCATGGCTTGCCCTCGTCCCGCAAGCCCTGTGCGTCATCTACGCGACGCTGATATGGTCGAATCGCGAGATTGAGATCTTCCTGATGTTTGCCGGCCAAATGGCATGTGAGGCCCTCAATTGGGTGCTGAAGCGCTACATCAAGGAAGAGCGCCCGCGGGGTACAGTCGCCTGTACTTCACCGCATCTCCAGCCTATCAATTAACCCATGGACAGAAATGCACGGAAAGGGCTATGGAATGCCCTCGTCGCACGCTCAATTTGTCACCTTCTTCTCCGTCACCCTAGCGCTATTCCTCCTCTTCCGGCATGTCCCGCACCCGACAGATACCCACACGCCACTCTCCCTTGTTGGCCGTTTTCTCCTTTCGCTTGTCGCAGTAGCGTGTGCGGGCGCGGTAGCGGGCAGCCGGATATACCTGAGCTACCATACGCCGAAGCAAGTCATAGTTGGGTGTTTCGCTGGTGCCGGCTTTGCCCTTGCTTGGTTTGGCTTCACAACGTACCTGCGAAGAGCTGGGTGGATTGAGTGGGTGCTTGAGACCTACGCCATGAGGATGCTACGTGTAAGAGATCTGGTGATACAGGAAGATCTAGTCGACTCTGGCTGGGCACGATGGGAGGACAGACGGAAGCGGCAATCATTTCAAGTCCAGGGCAAGAAAAGCAGATGAGCTTTGAGGCGCCCGAGTACGTACTTCACCAACATAGATTGCCCCTCATCTTCTTAGCCCCCGTGCGTCGCCGCCAGCAAGCCCATACGCTTTATACAAATACAGAATTACACACCAGGATCTCGGCCGCCCGACAAGCGTCCCCGGTTACCGATGACCCATAATCTCCATGAAACAGCCAGCCTTCGACGTCAGATCTTTTGTGGCGTTGGGTGTGAACGGCACCATCTCCAGCTCATGAACCGCTTCGAAGACTTACCATAACGCACCAGGCTCTCCATGACCACCACTAAGGTGTCTCCCTTAACCCGTATTTTCCGGCAGAGATATCCCTGGACGCTATTACGTAGTGGCGCACACTAGGCTTGGACCCTGGTCGCGCATACCGTCACATCCTGTCTCGATGCCGTAGATTTAGACAATTCAACAAAAGCTTGGCGATGCCGTAGGTTCAGATAATCCACCAAAAGCTTGGTTGGCTACCCACGTTAGTTTCAGACGGCGGCCGTTAGTCGTTCATACATCGTCTAGAACTGTAGTTCCCCTCTCCGTCATGACAATTGTTCTTTATCGATATCACATCCCTCGTTCTCCGCCCTACACGAAGTACTCCAACGAAAATCTCCTCTTCCCATCTCATCTACCCCCATCACACCAACAAAAAATGCCACGCATGACTGCCTACCACGATCCCAAACTAACACCCCGGCGTTCCCAAAGCCAACACAGGCACCTTCCAAGTAATGAAGCCAACTTCGATGTTCCCGCTCCTCAACGCAAGCACCACACCAGCACTCTGGAGGGCCACATGGTGGCTGCCTCTGGCGAATTTGTCGGCACATTCATGTTCCTGTTCTTTTCCTTCTCGGGCCAGCTCATGCTTACGAACCAAGCGAGTGAGAGGTCGATTCTGAATGGTGGGCCGAGTAGCCAGCAAAATATTTTTACAGCACTGTTGTATGGGTTTAGTTTATTGGTGAATGTGTGGGCCTTCTTTCGGATCAGCGGAGGCTTGTTCAATCCGGCAGTATGTGTTGCCCCTCTCCGATTGCCTCTTTTAGAGTGGAGTAACGGGTTGCAGACGGAGAGTAAATGCTAATACGGTGATGCTCAGGTAACGCTCGGAATGGTCATAGCAGGTCAACTCCCCGCCATACGCTCGCTTTTTCTTTTTCCCGCGCAGCTACTCGCGTGTATGTGTGCCGGCGGACTCGTCGAATGCATGTTTCCTGGTGATGTCGGTGTCGTTAACACGACACTTTCGCCGGGCACGAGCATCGCCCAGGGCGTCTTCATCGAGATGTTCATGACGGCCGAGCTGGTATTCGTGGTACTAATGCTGGCCGCGGAGAAGAGTAAGGATACATTTATGGCACCGATTGGAATTGGGTTGGCTCTTTTTGTTGCCATGATGGGCGGTACGTCACTCCCGTTCGTTCAGACACTCAATGTGCCGGGGACTGATATCTTGCAGGTGTATACTTCACAGGCGGCTCTCTTAACCCCGCCCGCAGCTTCGGTCCCGCAGTCGCTTCTAGGTCGTTCGTCCCTTACCACTGGATATACTGGGTCGGTCCCGTTCTCGGCGCCCTCCTCGCGGCAGCGTACTACCGTTTCGTCAAGTACTTCAATTACGAGCAAGCGAATCCTGGGCAGGATAGCGCGGGTGCGGATTCTCTACAAGACTAGGCGAAGCTGTGCTTTACTTATTTTTGGCTAGGAAAAGACAGCCCCTAAGAAGGAAACACGCGAAACAAATAAGACGGCGTTGGGAGTACGTTGGGCGGAGTACAGGCAGGAGATTTGGAATTACAAGAAGCACAACGGGCGGAGTACGGATGGACGGGTTGGATGTATAACAAATACATGCGGTGGATGCTGGCGTTTTGTCTCTGATGAAGCATGTAATCGCTTCTGAAAATTAGGTCTGGCCCGCTTGGCTTTGCGGTTGAATGATATGGTACTAGGGAGGCCTATGTAACAGTGTAAAACAGATCAGCGTACTTCTTAAGATGTACCTCACTCAGCACTGATGGGATGTTATAGTCCAAATAGTCCAAACACGGCTTTTGATAGATACGTATCGTCTGAAGAAGTTTGAAAATATTATGCACCACTATTTGATGTGTTATGTATAAGCCTGTGGTACTCCCGTGCTTCGTAGGCGTGCACGGCGTGCAGACATTGGTTGTTGAGGTACATCAGGGGTACTCGCCTTTCGTAGCTGCCTTATGAAAACTACAAAACGTGTTTGGGATCATCGTTTTAATGTAGGCGTTTCAGGGAATCCAAAGAAGGCTTTCCTGTCGAACTGGGCATCCAGATGGCTCGATCCTCCAGGCCGTACAGCGCCTCCGTAGAAGTGACATTCGCTCGCTCGGAACAGGCATTGTGCGTCATCCTCTTGTGGAATCGTTGCGCTCTTGCCTAGCCATAATGTCCCAGCGCCGCGCCAGCAGAGGACTGAGCGGGCATTACCATTTCCAACGATAGCGAAGTCGTCCTCTATTGCGTCCTCTGTGCTCGCGTCAGGCTGCTCTCGCCAGATCTCGACACCGTCAAAGATGCCTAGATGTCGCGCATGCTGGGCCACACGAAGCGCTTGCTCTACATCGGCGACCTCTAGCAGCACAACCTTTGCCTCTACGTCTCGCGCAATTTCGAGCAGACGAGGGTAGAACATGTCCCCTTGCTCCGTGTCGTTTTTTTTAGCCGTGGGTGGAGGTACTAGCGCGAGCTTTGGCTCGAAACCGCGCACTGATCGTGCTGTCGTCTTCCAGTAGGCCGACGGTGAGATGTATGGCGGGTTCGAGATTAGAATGTCCCAGAAGGGCGGCTGCGATTTGTAGTTGAGGGCAGCTTTCAGCGACATGGAGCCTTCCATCTGGTCTGTGAAGGGGTCGATCAAGACGTCGGCTTTTATAAACTGTACTTTGCCCCTGTCTACGTAGTTCCTGCCCTTCCGTAGTCTTTGCAAGTTGTCGTTGGACAGTTTGAGAGCTTTGCTGGAGATGTCGACGCCTAGGACGCGGAGGTCGACGTCTTTGCGCGCAGAGTACAGCTCGTGCTGGACGAGGAGGGGTATGCATCCGGTGCCTGTGCAGAGGTCGAGGATGCGTAGTTCGGGCGGGATGCTTTGCGCATTGCGGAGCAGACCGACGAGATGGGTGATGGATGCTGCTGTATCCGCCCTGTTTGCTGCATCAGCTATGGCTCAGCCAGACAACCTCAACTTCAATGTTGGAGCTTCATACCGGGGAATCAGCACGCCAGGCCTGCACCCAATCACGAGATTGCCAAAGTACTCGGTCCCCAGCAGATACTGCAGCGGCTTCCCGGATGCCCTCTGTTTGACCAACTTTTGCAGCAACGCGCCCTTGGCTAGTACATCTCCCCGCGCTCTGCGCGCCTTTGCCACTTTATCCACGTGCTCGCGCAGCCATCGCAGCTCGTTCTGGGCGGCATGCATGTCGCGACACGGTGCAAGCAGGGCAGGGAGAAAAGCGTCTATCGCATGCGCCTTGCGGACGAGTGCGGTCGGTATGCGCGGCATGATAATTGCTAAGTCATGCGGAGAAGTCTTCTCTGTTGCATCCACCACTTCGACAATACACCTATTCACTATCACAGTAACGTGGCTTTTGAGTACGAAAGCAAGTTGGAGCCTTCGGACCCATATTTCTGTACCCCATACTTCTCCGGCTGGCGCTGACTCAGCTGACACAACCTTCCCCACATCAGATGGGACAAGTCACCAAGTCCTCTCCGCCATGGATTGGCTGAGCGGAGCGTGCTCACTTCCAACCTTGCGGTGTCAAAAACTCGTCTCCTGCACAAAGTACTTGGCAATACTGCTCGGCAGATGGGGTAACCTTCAAGGTATAAGGTGCCCATGCGTCTTAGAACAAAACATGTGGATTCGATTGACTCTGCTTTGACTACAACATGACCGACAGAAATGGTTATA
Organism: Clathrospora elynae; assembly: GCA_010015635.1. Lineage (NCBI taxonomy): Eukaryota > Fungi > Ascomycota > Dothideomycetes > Pleosporales > Diademaceae > Clathrospora > Clathrospora elynae. The sequence continues at coordinate 22,246 of ML976229.1, read as the reverse complement.
CATGGCGTGACCACTCGCGACTCTTCATCGCTTGTGGGATTGTGACTCTGAGCCCCTTTCAGTATGGCTTTGATTTTGGCATGATTGGAGGTTTGTAGGCCATGGTGGGCTTCCTGCAGGTACCATACCCCTCAACATACATCTCTCAGAAAACCATCACTCTAACATTTGCATCAGATATTTGGCTACTGCATCGACAAGGCACCTACAGGATGGAACATCGCCACAGAGAGACAGCAACTCATCTCCTCCCTCATGACTCTGGGCGCTTTCATCAGCTCCGCTACCGCTGGTGTCCCTTCTACCCGCATTGGACGCCGAATGTGCCTGTTTGTGGCTTGCATCACCTGCTTCGCTGCTAAAATTTTCATGATGTCCACAGATAACATCGGAGCGCTGTATGCGGGACGTCTGATTATCGGTTTCGCCAACGAATACTTCATGACCTTCTCGCAGCTATATCTACAGGAAAGCAGCACAGCTGAGCTTCGAGGTATGTTTCTGACTGGGTTCAACCTTTTTGTTTCCTTTGGCACTTTGATTGGAACCATTGTCGACTGGGCCACGGCAAAACGACCGGACAAGTCCGCATACCTCATCCCGTTGGGACTGGTCTACGTGTTCCCGCTCATAACCATCTGCACCATATGGTTCATCCCTGAGAGCCCGCGCTGGCTGATCCTGCAAGGTCGGTTTGAAGAAGGTGTCAGGTCGTTAGAGTGGCTACGACCCAAAGGCCACGACTCCCACGCAGAAGCCTCCGTAATCCTCGCAGCAATAGAGAAGGAGAAGGAGAGCAGTTCTGGCGTTGGATGGTTCGACATGTTCAGCAACACTGTCGATCGCCGTCGGACTAACCTCGCAGTATGCGCCGTGCTCCTCCAAGTGGCATCAGGCTCCATGTTCATCATCGGTGCGTACTCCCCCCTGACCTTTCACCAAACACATACTGACAAAAATCAGCTTATAAAGCATACTTCCTCCAAATGTCAAAAGTATCCGACCCCTTCGCAATGTCAAATGTCCTCTCCACGGTCTCCATCTTCGCCTTCGTTGCAAACTCCTTCATCGTAGTCCGCTACGGCAATCGCCGCGTGCTCCTCATGACCGGCCTCCTCACCTGCGGCATCCTGCAACTCATCATCGCCATCGTGTACCACAAAGCGCCAAACGAAAAGTCTACAGGAAAAGTCACCGTCGGTCTAACAGCAATCTACATGTTCTCCTACAACGGCATGATCAGCACATACGCGTGGTTGTCTGGCGGTGAACTACCCACCCAGCGCCTGCGATCCTATACATTTGGTCTCGCGGCCAGTGTTGGGTTTGTGGGTGCGTGGCTGACGACGTTTACCGCGCCGTATTTTATCAATCCGGCGAGTATGAATTGGGTGCCAAGATATGGGTTTATCTGGTTCCCGTCGTGTGTTGTTGCTGCGACGTGGGTATTCTTTTTCCTACCTGAAGTTAAGAACAGGACGCTCGAGGAGATCGATGAGATGTTTGAGGCGAGGTTGGGTGCGAGGTTGGGTGCGAGGCAGTTTGGAAGCTTTAAGTGTGTTGGTGTCGTGGGGTTAGATGCGGACGCGCGGAAGAGTGTGGGGCATGAGAGGGAGGTTAGTGTGTTGAGGAGCGAGAAGGTGGCAGCTGAGACATCTGTTTCAGGGGACTAGATGGATGCTACCGGCTTGAGATGATGGAGAGCAATGTATCCGGCATTTGGATAGGGCCGATAAGACCACGACTTTAACTAGTTAGATAAATCTGAGTACATCTTATTAGAGACCTACGCTCCCTCGTGATCCTTTCAGAAAGCTACGGCCCACCCTCAGAGCCTCATAGTGAGGCTTGACTACCTTCGCGACTAATCCGACTATCAAACACCGATTACAAACGTCGTCAGAGCTATCCAGCCCTACCTATCTGCTCAACTATGCCCCCAAAAAATGTCACTCAAGTATCTTCTCAATGACATAGCGTCCACCTGCCTCCTTCCTCTGTACTACCCTTCTGATGCCAAGACCCCAACCCTGACTGCCTTTCTCGCCCATAAGGCTCAGCTCGACCTCACACTCTCGCCGCTCTGGCCCGCCTTGCTGCCGCGCCAGATCTACAATCTTGCCCTTGGGCTTCGAAGCCTGCAACAGTGGCGTGTTAAGCGCAATATTGATGATCTGAGGCCTGGTGACTGACGTCAGGGGATGCATTCTGGTTTTCGGTGTTCTGCTGCCGTTGATAGTTTGTATAGCTGCGCGCTGGAGATGCGAGTAGATGATATACCCCGGCATTTTTGCTGGTGGTGTGCGCGCTAGTAGAGACGACGGGTGCAAGTAGACGTATTTTGCGTTAGGATCCTCCGAGCGCTCTGCTTGCGAAGAGAAGAGCGTCACGTACGGTACGTCTATAGCGGTCTTCGGCTTTCTTGGAAGTTCAGGCGGCACAGGTGAAAGATCTGCGCGGATAGCGATTTGATCGATGTGACCCGCTGCGCATATCTGTGTGAGAAGGTTGATGTTTCTCTCGGAAGGCGCTGGGAGCTTGGCTTGGTATGTACCGATAGCGGTTGGACGATGCGCGCGAACGATATTGGTGAGTTGATGGCGGAGCTGGCTGGCTTCGTTCATAGCTTTTGCGTTGAGGAACATGTCTTCGCAGAAATTCTGTGGTTTGGGCTCGTAGGCGTAGGCGCATATTGCACTGCTGAGCTTGATGCAGTCGCTCTGCTTTGAATTGAGGCTTAGTTTGGCTTGCGCGGCGTTGTAAGCTTTTCGTAGTCGAGAGCGCTCTTCCGCTTCGATATTGTCCTGCTCGGTGCGGATTACGTCGACGTCCCTGGTTGGCTCTCGTAGGCCAAGCTTGTTCTCCGGAATGATGAGCTCTGGAACAGACAGGGCTGCCACCAGTGCGATTGTCTCAGCTGTCAGACCCTGTGCAACACCCATCGCGACCATACGGGCGAATCGCGGGTTGAGAGGGTACAACGAAAGCTCCTGGCCAAGCTTGGTCACTCTGCCATCTGGGGACAACGCTCCCAAGTACAAAAGTAGGTTCTCGGCTTTCTGCAGACTCTCCCGATTCGGCGGCGTCGGGAAAGGGAAGTTCACAACTGGAGCGCCCATACTCTTCAATTGCAACACAACACCCTCGAGCGGCGTTCTTAAGATTTCTGGGGCGGCATACTCTTCGAAGTCCCGTTCAAAGACGGCGGACGAGTACAGTCGATAGCAGTGACCAGGCCCAGTGCGGCCCGCACGACCAGATCTCTGGTTTGCGCTAGCTTTGCTGATCCAACCAACTTCGAAGCTTTGTACGCCTGTAACGAGATCGTACTTTTTTTCTTTTGCTCTGCCACAATCAAAAACGTAGCGAACACCCGGTATGGTCAAACTCGTTTCTGCAACGTTCGTGGCGAGCACAATTAGTCGAGAGCCGTCTGGGGGTGGCACAAAGACACGCAGCTGCTGATTTGTTGGTAGCTGTGAGTAGAGGGGCAGAACGTGCACATTCATGACGGTTTCCTCGGGCTTTTCTTCCTCGATCTCAAACTCCTTGTCGTCTTCGTCATCGAGATCCATGATCACCGAGTCCTCCGAGTCGGATCCGTCCTCATCATGGTAGTCCTTCTCCTCTCTCTGCGCACCTAACTCGATATCCTCGGTCTCCAACGGTGTTTCAGTCGGTGAAATCATGACTTTTCCGGTCTTCACTTCTTGGCCCTGCGTGGAAGAAAACTCCTGCTTTAGCCGCTTCGCTAGCTGTGAGATCTCGTTCTGACCTGTAAGAAATACGAGCATACCGCCTTTAGGCAGCTTGCGATGTCCTTTGCACACCTTCCGATACATCTCCTCGACGTAATCTCGCTGAGTACGACGCGCAAAGTGATTTGCAACAGTATACTGCCGGCCCTCAGCTTTGATGAGTGGCGGAGCTTCATTTCTGAACAGTCGCTTGTTTTCTGTGAAGTCTGATATCCGCAAAGTAGCAGACATGATGATCAGCTTGAGAGGCTTATGCTGCGGATCATCCTTCGCCATCTGAGCCCGGAGATCCACAATCCTGCTAAGCATGCCTATCAAGATGTCTGTGTTTACGCTACGCTCGTGAGCTTCATCAATGATAATGGCAGAGTACTTGGCCAGAAGGAAGTCCTGGGTGATCTCTCGTAAGAGCACACCGTCAGTCATGAACTTGATGGCGGTTTTGGCACTCGTCGACGTGTCGAAGCGTATTTGATACGCCACTTTCGCACTTTGATCGCCAAGTTCATCCCCAACACGTTTTGACATGCTGACGGCGGCCACCCGGCGCGGCTGGGTGACTCCAATCATGCCAGGGGTTGGCCCACCGGCTGCTCCATAGCCCGATTCAAACAGAAACTGCGGCACTTGCGTGGTTTTGCCGCTACCCGTAGCACCCCAAACCACTACCACATCGTTGTTGTGTACGGCCTCCATGATCTTCTGTTCCTCGGCTACAACGGGTAGTTGGAGTCTTGCCTCTTGTACCTCGGGTGATCTTTCAACATGGACGCTGAAAGCCTTCCGTGTCGCATCGGTTGCAGTGTTTGTTTCCAGCTCTGGGGGCAGAGGGTCTTGCTCGGGCGCTCGAGGTTGAAAGTTGGCAGGCTTCGGTAGTAGGGCGTGCGAGAGGTTGTTTGATGGGGTGAAGCCGACGGCTACGTTTCTTTGCTGCGTCGCCCAGGCCGTGAAGGCCGATGTCCGCTCCTTTTTCGCGAGCCTTGTATCCTCTTCAGGACTTGTGTCACTGTCCTCGCTGTCATTGTCCCAGTCCTCTTCTGAGCCGTCTGACTCTCCCGATTCGGAGCCTGATATCGCTTCCTCTCCGGAATCGTCACCGGAATTGTCGGCACTAGACGCTTCGGAGTCACCTTCCTCGTCTGAATTCATGCTCTCTTCACCGGAGCTGAAGCCTTCCCATGCTACCTCTTGCTCGATTACAACCGGCTTGTTCTGACCCTTTCTGCGCTTCCGGACCTGTATGACAGGTTTACCCGAGACGTCCATCTCCAAAGGCCTCTTTAGTCCGCTTCCATATAGCCCAACGTTTTGTTGGGGTGGTGGCGCGGGGGCCTTCGGGGTCGGGTTTCGGGAGTCTTCGTCGTCGTCGCCGTCGCCGTCGCCGTCGCCGTCGCCGTCCTGTTTCGAGGAAACTCGCGCTGGAGCTGGCGGCTGGGCGGATGATGGAGCATTTTCGTCATCTGAGTCGAATTCAAACTCTCTGATTTCTCGCTTCTCAAACAGGAGGCCCTCGTTTTTCTCGATATCTATGCCGGCTCTGCTTTCAGCCAGTGCCCGCCTCAGAGTCTCCTTCTTTGTATTTGATCCACTGCCAAGTTTCTTCGAGCTCTGGAACAGGCTGGTGTCGACTTTTTGGGTCGCGAGCTTCTTGAGCAACGCGAGATTCTCCTCTTTCTTGATTTTTGTATCCTGCGATAGTTAGTCCTGGAGGTATACGCGGTGTGGTGCGACGTCAAACGACGGCTGAAAAGTTCGCGAATCACTCCAGCCTATGCTCACGTACAATATACTTGTCGAGCCGCTTCTTCTTCTTCCCGCTTATCTTGCCCTGCGACTCGCGTACAAGCTCTGCCTTGAGCGCGGCCTTCTTCAGCGCGCGCACTTGCTCCTCCGCGGGCAGGATTTCCGCACTGTTTGCATCTACGGCTCCATGGTTGTTCGAGCCGGAACCAGCCTTCCGGCGGGCGATGGCCTTGTGTTTCCTCTCTCGTGGCACGAATTTGGGCATTTTGGCGGTTTTGGCGTCCTGGAGGCCTGAGCTCGCTCGAAATTTTGGCGGGGATCGGCGAGTCGGAGGCGGAGGCGCTAGTGAGGCGGGCGGTGGCAGAATCCACTCCCGCGGCGAGCTTCACGGCAAGAGGCGAGTTTGACATGAGACACGATACACGAACAATACGTCTTTACTGTACCAAAGCTCCGAGCTGCTCATTGCCTAGCCTGAAGGCGTCTTCGGTACTTTTCAGAGCTTATCTCATCCATTTCTCGGCGAGATTTAGTTCGTGGCATCTGGGACGGAAAGCTATCCCGCACGTCATACGGTCAATCTGGAGCTCGAAATCTACCTAGCACCATGGAGGCAAGCGTAGAAGACTACAAGGTCACATCGGCTCCCTATCCCGCCCCTACGAAGACAGCTGCTTCATCCATCAAGAGCATAGAGACAACCGCAACAACGGTGAACTTCGCCGACAAGATACTCATCACAGTCACGCAGAGTGGGCGGCTAGCACATTGGGTAGGCACTCGTCCCTACTGGATACTACATCGTAAATTTCTAATCGAATGGTTTAGGTACATGTGCCCCTCGACATCTCCGCGACAGACGGTTCCATGGCCTCGAACGCCCACTTCGATCGAGACGACGAAGATTTCAACTCAGACCTCCTCCCCATGCACCATCTCACAGCTACCACCATACTCGGCGGCACAGTGCCAGAGCTTGACGTCCTCGGTCAGACACTTGCGACACAGATTGCTAGCGCCATCAAGACTCGGGATGAGAGGGAGACGAGGATGGTCGTGGTGGGCATGGGACTGGACAAGAGCATGGTCGGGCGGGAAGCATTCAGCGAATTGGTAGGGCTGGTGTTGGAGGTGATCTGAGACGGCGTATATTTCGAGCAGCAATGCTACATACACACCACCCTCGAAGTAGCTCGAGGTCGCAGATGGTCCCATCGAATCTTGGTATGTCTATCCGTGTCTTCCCGAAATGTACATATATTGTGATATCTGCGCCATCCCATCAATGCTAACCCTTTCGTAGTACCAAAACGCCAGCCCAATGCAAACCGTATCTCAACATCCCATTATACGCTTTCGCGGAGCTTGTTGATCAGCTTGTCCACTGACTCCATGTCGTTGGCGTCGAGCTTCTCCTGGGGCTTAAACTCGGCTGGCATGTGCTCGACGGCGGCATCGAGCGCGGCTTGGAAGTTGCGGACGGAGGACGAAAGGGCGAAGATGGCCTTCTTGCGCACCTTCCTCTCGTTGTCTGATGTGGCCAGGCGTACGAGTGCTGGGATCGCGCCAACCACCAGGAGCTGCAATCGATTAGCCATCCTTCGTAGGCGTATTGAAAGCCGAGGGCTGCTTACTCGTTCTTGCGTCTTGATGTTGTTCTGCACAGCGGTACCGCAACACCATGCGGCGTAGAATCGCAACTCGGCTTCCTTGTTCTCCAGTTGTTCCACTAGCGGTATCCACAGCCCTGTGCTCTCGATGTTGTTCGCGTTGTCGAGATTCTCGATGAGTTGCTCGAAGTTGTCGAAGGCTGTGATTCGGTGCTCCAGCTTGGCTTCGTCATTGCGGATGACTTGCATGCTCTCTTGCATCAGCTGCGCATCCGAAGGGCCTGACATGCCCGTCATGAGCCGCAGCAGCGCTTCCCGGTCGATTTCCGGAGGCGGTTGTGCTGTCGCGGCATCATTTCGCGAGGCTTCCGAGTTCTGGATACCCCATTTGAGGAGGCTGTTGAGGCCTGGGTCGCTCATGGCGGCGGGTAATGTTAGTTGCTCGGGTTGTTGTGCGTGGGTTGTTCACGGTGGTTGGGATTGTTTGGACGTTGAACAATTTTGGCGGAGCTTATGACGCTGATCTAGGCCGACGCTCTCGAATGTACCACCAGATTCGCGGCCCTTCCATGGCAGCTGTCACGTCCACGTCCTCGACTCGACCTTTCCAATGATCAAACACGGAATGCAGCTGCGTCTGGGCAGCCATCTAAACATTCTGTACCATGAATAGAGATGCATCGTGAGCGCATTGACGACATTCGAGGTTCGACTTGCAAGGTGCGATTCAAGTTGCCCCTCATTGCACGTGACCCGCATCCGCTTCCCGAAGCAACACAGTGGCAGGGATCTTGAGTTGGCGGTGAGCGCCAGCGGATGGCTGGGAACTCAACGCAACATGAATGCTTTGTTAGCAGTTGTGCATTCGAGCACGCCCCTGCATAGAACACGTACTGCACAGTGGAGCATCAGCAATTCCTCCCTGCCAAGAGGATAACAGCGCTGCCTGGCGGTCAGGATGTTCATGTTGCGTGGACACATCCTCATGTTGTGGCGGGGAGCTTGCGTATCCCCCCCCGTGCACCACAGAAACAGAATCGTGCTGCCTAGAAGTGAATGTCGAAGCCCCATATAAGACGTCAATTGCAGTATACATGTAGTCACCGTGAATCGACTGCCAGGTGCCCAAACGCTGAGATTGTCCCCATTCTAGGACGCCTCCTTTGCGCCTGCCTCCCCGCTAAATCTGGGCAAGGCCGACCCGCTTATTTAGCACACCCAGTTCTTGCCTCGCGCACAAGAACCTCAACCTCAACACCGCCTGCAACCTGTAAGCTCCCCGAACACCTCCGTGCCCTTTTTCAACTATCACGCCAGCTGCATCTTTGAGCACTCATACTGACGCTCCACTGTCCCAGCGATACTACATCGACGCCCGTCCGTACATTAACGTCCACCTCTCTAATCTCACCCTAATCAATCAACATGGAGGGTAAGCAGCTGAGCCCAACCCCCAGTCCCCTGCCCATCGTCAACCACTCTGGCGTCTATCTCAATGAGCTCTGCTAACCTCTATCTCCCCCCTGCAGAGGAAGTCGCAGCCCTCGTCATCGACAATGGGTGAGTAGACCCCGAACTCGCAGCGCCGCCATCCCTGCTGTGGAGAGGCCGTCCACATCGCCCGCGCCCATGCTCCCGCGAAGCCGCATCGACTTCTCCATAGACAGCAGCGCGCGAGGCCTCGCCATCATGGACGTCAGCTGACCATTGACAGTTCGGGTATGTGCAAGGCCGGTTTCGCCGGTGACGATGCGCCCCGAGCAGTCTTCCGTAAGTACCTGCCTCTTGCACTGCGGCCGCGCCCAGTGCCCCTTGAGAACCGTTTCTGACACCTCCGCAGCTTCTATTGTCGGCCGACCGCGCCATCACGGGTACGATCACCCTCAGCGTAGCTTCTTCATACGTAATCCGCGAGCTGACACATGGCAGTATCATGATTGGCATGGGCCAGAAGGACTCCTATGTTGGCGACGAGGCACAGTCGAAGCGTGGTATCCTGACCCTGCGATACCCCATTGAGCACGGTGTCGTGACCAACTGGGACGACATGGAGAAGATTTGGCACCACACTTTCTACAACGAGCTGCGTGTCGCCCCCGAGGAGCACCCCGTCCTGCTCACAGAGGCTCCCATCAACCCCAAGTCCAACCGTGAGAAGATGACACAGATCGTCTTCGAGACCTTCAACGCCCCTGCCTTCTACGTCTCCATCCAGGCCGTCCTGTCCCTATACGCCTCCGGTCGTACTACCGGTATCGTGCTCGACTCCGGCGACGGTGTCACCCACGTGGTCCCCATCTACGAGGGTTTCGCTCTTCCCCACGCCATCTCCCGTGTCGACATGGCTGGTCGCGATCTGACTGACTACCTGATGAAGATCCTGGCCGAGCGCGGATACACCTTCTCCACCACTGCCGAGCGAGAAATCGTCCGTGACATCAAGGAGAAGCTCTGCTACGTCGCTCTAGACTTCGAGCAGGAGATCCAGACTGCCAGCCAGTCCTCCAGCCTCGAGAAGTCCTACGAGCTTCCCGACGGTCAGGTCATCACCATTGGCAACGAGCGTTTCCGTGCTCCGGAGGCTCTCTTCCAGCCTTCTGTGCTGGGTCTGGAGAGCGGTGGCATCCACGTCACCACCTTCAACTCCATCATGAAGTGCGATGTCGACGTCAGGAAAGACCTGTACGGCAACATTGTCATGGTACGTCTTTTTCAGGTCGCAATACAACAATACAAAAAACAGCTAACATGAACTAGTCTGGCGGTACCACCATGTACCCCGGTATCTCCGACCGCATGCAGAAGGAGATCACCGCCCTTGCTCCATCATCCATGAAGGTCAAGATCATCGCTCCCCCAGAGCGCAAGTACTCTGTCTGGATCGGTGGTTCCATTTTGGCCTCGCTTTCGACCTTCCAGCAGATGTGGATCTCAAAGCAGGAGTACGACGAGAGCGGTCCCTCCATTGTCCACCGCAAGTGCTTCTAAGGTACCGCAACTCCATCGCCTACTTGGTTTCAACGACTAATGTTCTCCTTCCAGCGTCTTCACGCGTACCGTTCTCGAGATCGTGAAAAGCCTAATAGTGGAGGCCTCCTTCCTTGTATTGGCGCCTTGCTATCACGGGTTTCACACATGTCGGTTGCCACAAAATAGCACAGCGGGTCTATGGTTGGGTGGTTGTTATGGAGAAGCTTGAGCTCACACATGGCGGTGTGGTAAGGATCTTAAGATTGTAGCTTAGAACCTATGGACACTTTCATATCCCTTACAAACTAGCGGGTGTTCATGCGTTGGTGAAATGACGGTGTTTTGGCCCATCAGATGACGATCGATTCTCAAAACTGCGAGACAATACGACGAAAACCATAAAGCGAAGCGCTCCAGGCTTAACTATCACAATGTCGAATTCAAGTTTGCCTTGAGTACTCCCGTCGCATGTGGTGCAAGGTAGAGCGCAACAACACAGCCTTCAGCCTCGGAAGACGTAGGAAGGTGTGCAACTCGATCTGGTATGACACCCCTGCGCGCCCCTGACTTATTCTTGCAATAGCTCAACAGCGCTCAATTTTGAAACTGAGTACACATAGCCTCTAAGTTTGAAGTTACAGTTTGGGTTAAGCTTGACTACCGTGTTGGTTCGCGTGACGCCCGGGTTCGCGTGACGCCCCGCCAACACCAAAATACTCAAACTTCAACACCCCACCACTCTACCAATATGAGCTCAATTGACGCTGCAGTTGAAGCAATAAAATTGCTGAAGCCTGGAGAGGAGTTTTTGTACACCAAAATAGCTGATCAGTTTGGTGTTGACCAATCTACACTGTTACAGAGGTGCGGGGCTGTTCAAACATTACATGCAGCTAAGTCAATCAACCAACAGAAACTCAGCCATGAGCAAGAGAAGGAGCTTGTTTGGTATATTGAAGGGCTCTCAAAGAAAGGCCTGCCTCCTACAAG
>ML976228.1:18284-37290 GCA_010015635.1 Clathrospora elynae | reverse complement strand
TCTCTGCTCTGGGAAGCACGATTAAAAAAATCCCTCTACGACACCACGAGGTCCAGAGATCGTTTCAAAAACAGGTGAAGAAGGTACTACGGTGCTGCTGAGCTGCGTGGACCTAAAATAGGTAATCATCTTCGCTATGTGAGTAGCGGGTCGTCTCCCGCGACTTTAAAAGATCTGTAAATCGCTACCTATGTCCATAAACGAATATACGTACACGGTGATAATCGTCACCATCATCACCAATCCCTCCGTCCACCACCACATCTACAGCACCCCCACCGGATAAACCCCCGGCACGTTCCCCCGATCCGGCGTCACCCTCGGCACACTCTCAAACACCCTGCCCTCTACCACCTTACTAGCCCACACCGGCGCCCTTCTAACCTTGAGCAACTGCTCGATTTTCCATCCTATCCCCAATAGCTTCTCCTCATCCCACGGTCTACCCAAAATCTCCATTCCGATAGGCACTCCAACCGGCGCCTCATCGCTTGGCTCACTGAAGCCCGCTGGCACAGTGACGACAGGTGTCCCTGTTAGCGCGGCGAGGATGCCGTTACGACCGATCTGCGAGGCAGAACCGATTTTAACGACGAGGTTCTTCTGCTCCGGGTATATGATCGCGTCCAGCCTGTTCTCCGTAAACGTATTCATGAGCGCGAGAGTGAGGTTGCGGATCCCGGCTTGGCGGTTGTGATACGTTACATTACTCGTAGATGAGACCAGAGCGGTGTTTACGTATTCGTATTGTGAGGGTAGGACGAGGAACTCGCCTCCTGTGCCGTTTATCGATTTGCGAGAGTAAAGTTCGTTTAGGGTATTGGGGTGTTCGCCGGAGAGAGATGAACGCTGGAGGTACTGGTCCATGAGCTCGCGGTATTCGAAGCGCTGGACGTCGTAGGCAGTTTGGATGGCTGTGGCGTTGTAGATGGTCTCGTTGATGGGGACAAGTGTAACACCTTTGACTGAGAGGCTCGACATGACGGAGTTCATCGCTTTGTTGACGGGTGTGACTTCGGGCGACTCCGTGCGATTGAAGAAGCCATTCAGCACACCAATGCGCAAGCCGTTTAGGGAGCCGCTGGAAAGTAACGCGGTGTAGTCAATGTTGCGGATTGAGCTCGGCACAAGCGCAGTCGCGTTGTCTGCTGCGTCGTAGCCGGTTGAAGCCATGACCGTGAGGGCTGTTGCAACGTCTTTGATCGATCTTGCGATAGGCCCAATGACGTCGTGAGTAGTTGAGATAGGGATGATGCCGGATCTGGTGATCAAGCCTTGTGTAGGTCGGATGCTGCATAGCGAATTCGCCGATGCTGGACTGCGGAGTGAGTTCACAGTATCTGTACCAGTCCCGAACACACAGAAGGAAGACGCGACGGCAGCGCCAGTGCCTCCAGAGCTACCTCCCGGCGTTCGGGTTGAGTCGTAAGGGTTGATGGTCTGTCCGCCCAGTGATGATACACTGATGCCCTCCAGAGCAAGCTCGTGTAAGTTCGCCTTTCCCAGGATAATAGCTCCAGCCTTCTTGAACGCCGCCACGCTCGGTGCATCTTCAGTTGGTTGCGAACGTGCGAGGGCGAGATTACCGCCCGTAGTTGGCATGTCTGCAGTGTCGTAATTGTCCTTTAGCAGTATCGGAACACAGAAGAGGGACCCAGTAGCATTTCCAGCCGACAGTTGCTCGTCCAGGTCATCTGCAATGGCCAAAGCATTGGGGTTCAAAGTGATGATGGCGTTAGTTCGGTTTTTGTGAGCTTCGATGTTGGCAAGGAACGAAGACACGACTTCCCGACATGTCGAAAGTCCGAAGTAGAGAGCACGGTGGACCGAGTCGATGGTCGCTTCTCGCGCATCGAAAGGCATGTTCTGCGCTGTCACGATGTGACCGCAGAGTGCTGCGACAGGTAAATGCGTAAGCAACCTCATTGTTAAGACACGATGTGAGCCGATGGTAGCAAAGGCACGCTTGAGGGCGCTACCAGCTCGTCGGGACGGCTATTTATACGGATTCCAGATGTTCAAGTCTGTCATACTTCTCAACGGGTTCTTATCTCCGCGGTCAGCTTGGCTTACTCCGCCCAAGAAGAGTTCATTAATACGCAACGATGTGTAGTCAATAATCTTGATAATGTGCGAAGTATTCTCCGATCTTATCATGGAAGCCTTACAAAAGTACCGATGATCGGAATGACGTCGTTTGCCAAGAGATTTTCGCACCTGCCTGTTTGGCCCAAGCGTAGAGAAAATACATTCATGAGCTCGCTCTCTCAGTCTATCGTTTATACTCGGCCGAAGTGGCTTTTAGTGCTCATGAAGAGATCATGAGTAGAGCATAAGTTCAGTGAGATACTTGGGGAACGAATGACCAAAATCCCACCGGGTTTACCACGCTCAGCAGCACAAACAAGTGGACTGTGGGAAGTATGGGCGTGGCACATAGCAGAGACTGCGCAACCCACATATGAATTTAGGCTGGCTCTGGTATGCGCTCACACTGTGGCCCCATCATGTCGTGAAGACCTCTCTTGATCGCTTATACGGCGCAAAAGTAGGCCGTCATCACATAGATGCTTGATCTATGCCCTTCAGCTCTCTTCCTCCCAACGTTATTGTGAGGACTTCGGAAAGAATATGGTATGTGTCGATATTGAAGATGAATGTGTGTGGTTTGGTGAGTCGTAGCTATGGCACTCGCAGACATGTAGCTTCGTTTTCGGGAAAAGCTGCTGGAAAGTCATGTGACAAGTAAAGACGTGAGTGACCATAAGAGTGTGACTGCCACGTATCGCCTCGAGCACTGTATACAGTCAGCATGCATCAGGGTGGTGGTTCTGGAGATATGCCCACCTGTAACGATTGTAACATGTTCACAACCTTGAGATGGATAAAATCGTCAGCTTCACAAGAGCTCTGAATAATATGTTGACTGCCATGGTGCACTGCTATACTGGGTGCGTTCAACGCGAAGAGCTGACTCGGTCGCGAAGTTTGAGCCTTGCATCATCACATTCAGCCGGAAGTCGGAGGTGTGCCAAGACAATGACTAATGGCCAGCTCTTCCCGCTTCTCCGACCCTCGACGCTCAACTCAACACCACCTCGCTATGATCAACGACATGTTCTAGCCCATTATCGCAACGACAGCCGCAAACGGATCACCCCGGCCGGGTTATGCCCGTCCCGAAGGCAGAAACTTCTCCAGACTGTTGTCCAGCCGCTTCTGAAACCCGCGAAGTGGCACTAAACCGCCTTTAATCCCGAAACGACATCCCAAAACACGAAAACACACAAGTCACCACTGCAACGTACATCACCATGTCGAAAACCAGTTAAGCTATTCTGTTTGGGACCCGGAGCGCTGACTGCACAAGGTCGATCTTCTTTGCGGATCTCCCGTCGCACGCCACCAGTGTGACTGCTGCTGTCGCTTTGCTGCGCGACGGTACCTACAGAATATCATCAGTGCAGCACAAAATACTTCCTAACGATATGCTGCTTGAACATCTGATCAACCTGTAGCCAACATCTGTCGCCGGGAATATGTTTCAAGCTGGCTCCTCGCTTGCTGCATTGCAACACTGTCCCAAATATAGCTCGCATAATTGTTCCCATCCCCAGCCACTCTTGGCTTCACGGCAAGGGTGGATTTGAGTTGCCTGCCAAGCTCTGGATCCTCACACAACCGAATGCTTATGCATCGTCACATATCGAACCCGCTTCCAGCCAAGCACTGGGCGATTGGGCAATTCTTTACGCGCCACTCCACGTCTCCGCTCGATGAATGGTTTCGACCAAGCTTCAACCATGGGACGTAACAACATATCCCTACACTTCAGTGTCTCATAATTACTTCTAAGAGTTGTCATAGGCTGCATGTTCGGCACTGTTGCCAGGTTAGCTTGGGCTGTCACCATCATGGCCAGTGCCAACCCCAGGCCAGGAGACCAAACGGTGTTTCTGGACTCTATTCTCACCTCAATTGCGTTTCGTACGCCCACGAACAGTGAATCTGCACCCCGAGGCATTGTTTCCGTCCTTCGATATCGAACTCGAAACCTCACTCCAGCAGCCTCTCACGTCTTGGCACACACCGGAGTGCCTCACCAGGGCGGGGCCGTTCAAGACAGATGCAGCTCACTGTGCCGAAGGCCCTTCTCACGACTAGTCCAGCTTTCGCGAGTATGTATAAAGGTGGGTAGCATCGCAACCTAAGAAGAGCATCAAGCACTCAGGTTCCCAACCCAGCAACTACAGTAATCACTACTCCTCTTCCATTCTATCTAATACCTTTTCCACTGCACTTAATACTTTCATCTGACCGGTTCAGACCCTTATATCTCTATCAACATGTACTTCACCAAGACCTCCGTTGTTTCTTTCAGCCTTTTGGCTTCCTCTTCGCTCGTGGCTGGCCACGGCGCTATCATCAAGGCAGTTGGTGATGCAGGTGGCGCCGGCTCTGCAATCGGTGTTGTTCCCACCACTCCTCGTGACGGTACTGGCCGCAACCCCTTCCAGCAGGATTCCACCCGCTTTCGTGGTGCTTCCGCAGCTTCTTGCGGTGAGACCCTTGGTGGAGGTGCCAACGACATCGCGGCCGGTACAGCTCAGGTTATGCAGCTAAATGGCGCCACTCTTCCTCAGGTGTCTGCCGGTGGCCAGGTTAGTACCCTTGAAGGGTTTTGTTATCTTTGCTCTTGCTAACAGCGTGGTAGATCATGATGACTGTCCATCAGGTCAACGCCGACGGTGCTGGTCCTTACACGTGCATGATCGACGCCACTGGCACTGGTACCAACTGGCAACCCATCAGTGTCACTCAGAACCTCGCGGGCAATGCTCGTGGCCGCAACGGTGATACCGCTATGCAAGATCTCCCCCTTACTGCTTCCATCCCTGCCGGAACGGCCTGCACAGGTACCGTCGCTGGTCAGAGCAATGTATGCATGGTGCGATGCCAGAACCCCGCTCGCGCTGGACCTTTCGGTGGATGTGTGCCTGTTCAAATGGCTGGCGCCGCCGGTGCCGCTCCTGGTAAGTCTCCTCAACATCAAGTACTCTCGTCATTAATCTTATATTATTAGCTGCTGCTGCTCCCGCTGCTGCTGCTCCCGCCGCTGCTGCTCCCGCCGCTGCTTCAGTTGCTGCTGGTGTCGCTGCTCCTCCTGCCGCCGTCTCCACTGGGACTGCCTCACCGCAAGCTGCCCTACCTGTAGCCCAACAGTCCGCAGCTCAGGCCCCGGCCGCTAAGAAACCCGCCGCCAATGCCCCTACCGCCAAGCAGCCCACCGCCAAAGTTCCCGCCGCGAGCACACCTGTTGCCGGAGCCTCAACTGGCGCAACTGCACCCATTGCCGGCGCCGCAGCCCGCAAGCGTGAAGCCGCTCGCAACCAGCCCAAGCTCACCGACGACGAAGACGAGGAGGAGCTCGACCTTGAGGATGACGAGTAAACTGCTCGCCTCGGATATTAAGATTGATAACACACGATGACACGATCGGAGATTCATTATTACATGGACAAGTGGAGGATGGAAGATGCATAATAGACGGATAATGGGGCACGTATATACGACGATAATCAGATCTCATGGATACGGAAAAAAAGGAGTGGCAGCTGGTCTGTGACCAGCGGGGGGAAGAATGTCAATACCGGGTCTTCGATTTGCCATCGGGAGCAGGAAGGTGTTTCTGTTTTGTTGGCTTGGGCTTGGGAACTCGGGCCATCTACGCTCATTTTGATGATAGTATAGAGAATTTCATTGCTTGATCATAACTGCTTCTTCGTTCATTCGGCAATGACTTGCATTATATTCCTTCTGGAATAGTTTACATGGTGAAGAGCTGTTGAGCTTGAGAGAGAGAGAGAGAGAGAGAGAGAGAGAGAGAGAGAGAGAGTGTGTGTGTGTGTGTGTGTGATTAGTAAGCGTCAAGACGCGCGAGAGAGACGGTAGAGCCTGAGATATGAGGTTGATGTGCAACTAAGCTTTAGGATCGACACTGGGTAAATATAAATAGCCGTAAGGGACGTTTGGTCCAGGATGGGTTTCAAAAAAGGACAAATTCTTACGTTTTAGGCTTGTTTCGTGGTGTCGCGTGCATCCGGTTTGAAAAGAACACCCTTGTCGCACATTGGTCTTGTCACATCATATTACATCACATGACATCACAACGGAGAGGAGTTGAGCGAGTTGCATGCAAACAGCTTTATCAAGTAATAATTCCCAGGATTTTCGACGTATAAAATTAGAGGGAGGGAAATAGACAAACATTGACAGTTACTATTCAAACAAGTTCCCTCTGGTAGTATGACTACCAGGGGAGAACCGAGTAGGAGGACGTGGGGAGGCTGCAACGTATTGTATTGAGTGTGTCATTCTGTTATTTTCACTAGAGAAGCTACGTGCTTGCCAGGTCGCCATCCATGCTCACCGCACGAGCCTTCCTTCCACCAACTTGGACTGAACCCATATCTTCTCAACAGTTACGTTGTATACGACGTAGTTTTAGTCGGGGGAAGAAGGCGCAGCATAACTTCGTTGCAGTGCAGCTTCAGTGCCGAGGACCATCGTATGGATGTTGGTGCTTTAGGAAAGAAGATTCTATCTACAGGTTTCGTGGGAAAGTCAGCGCTTCCACTAACTAGAGAACGGCTAGCTAAGAGCGTCGTCGCAGTTGCTGGATTCGCTGAAGACGGCTACCTCGCGCAGACATACAGTGTGGACAGCTGTTGGACACGGGCTAGTCGATCGTAAGAGATAGGGTAGTTTTGTTTTGACGTCGAAACTTCATCCACGCCTAACTGCTGAAGTTATTGTTGCAGGGCGAAGAATGTTGCGACGTGGCGCGGAAGTTGGCCTGTGCTTGATGGTTCGCGTATGGTTGATACTGGTTATCAATATGCCTGGTAAAAGCTGCTCGTGGTGATGAGGACACTGCTGAGCTGAGATTCTGAAGCAGTCGCTGCAGGTCGAAGGATTTTGCGAAATAGGACAGACGTTAGCATATAGTCAATAGAAAGGACACTATGTAAAGTAGTTGCTGCAGGGCGAACAGTTTTATGCCATAGGACAGACGACAGCCTGTCCTGTGTTTGATGGTGCGCGCGCGTGCGATTCCGAACACCATATTGCCTAACATCAACTGCTCCTCGTGGTCATGACGAGGATACCGTTTCAAGCTGAGGCGTTTACGTCGAGCCAGTGGGCGCAATTACGCTCGAAGCCCCTTCCCTGTAACCTTCTGATTTGAGCCAGAAAGCCCAGCAAAAATTGGCCACTCTTGTAAGGGTTTTCGTTTCCAGCAGAAAGAAGGGCATATCAGAAACGACGATAGATTTTTCGTTTCCCGGTGAGCTTATGAGTGTGCTCCAAAGATAAAGCAGGATCGTTGTCGTCAGCAGTTACTGGCATCTTGATTCGTGCTTTGCTGAGAAAAAGGCCAGGGATCTATTTGTGCAGAGGTCGAGAAGAGTGCTGATGGATCTGGATCCAGAACTCGAACCTACGTCCTACAGGTCTCCGGAGGTCTCATGTAGGACGGCTAGTGTACCACCACACCATCACCGTACCGCACCACCGTGAGTCTTAGGGGTTTTAGAGAAGAAGGAATAAAGAATAAGATGTACAGCCAACAATAGTGCCAGGCCACAAGAAAGAGTAAGTGATCTTTTCGCGCAAGGAGTGATGCTGATCGTTTGGAGTGGTTGCCCACGGTATTCAGTAGGGTCGCGTGACTTTTGAGGCTTCTCGGATAGGATGGTTTCGCTGGTATAGGGTTGCTAGGCCACGAGGCTAGTGGTTTTCCTGAATCCAGAGCTCCGAACCATTGAACGACTCTAGGCAACGATACTGTGCACACTGAAGTGCACAGAGTGTTTTCACAACGTTCCAGTCGTGGTTTAGCGGCGTATCTCGGATGTCCACGGGATTGCGACGGACAGAAGGCATGGCTTTCTGCCGTTGTTGGGGGCGGCGTGTTGCGTGGAGTGGAGTTCAGAATCCTGTCCGTCGTTTACCAGATTCGTCACACGAGTATTACGAGAGGATTGTGCGAGTCATATTTGTTCGGTTGCTGGAAGGAACCAGATAAGATGACAGCTTCATGCAGACGTCTTGAGGAATTTCAAAAAGGGAAAGATAGCCGGCATGCCCTTAGCGTATCAGTAGTTTCGGATATCGTATTTGTTCCGTTCTCAGACTGTCAGCCATAGTACCTGATGTCCCATGGCCGTCTGAGTTCCATCCCCAAGGTAAGTCTGTACCCGGGATCTGGATGTCAGGCACGGTGCTCCATGGTACCTGATGCCCCATGGCTGTCCTGAGTCCTGTCCCCAAGATATGTCGATCCCCGAGGTACGCCCATCCCCGAGGCACACATGTACCTGAGGTACGTCTGTGCTCGCTGGTGTGCCATGAACCTTATGTTTCGCAAACTCGCTTAGTTGCCGGACGGAACTCCAGAGTGTTGCATGAAGTGGTGTTCGTGTCCGGGAAGCAGGAAAATCCTGATAGTGGCAGTTTGTCGAGCGTCGGGAAAATCGTATTTGCTCAGTCGCCGTACGAAAACTCCAACCCATCCAACTCTTTCGCCATGGTTCTGGAGAGAACCCCTTTTCTATACTCAAAACACACAAAAGACCCCCTGAACACTGTATTTGTTGAGCCGCCGGACGAACATCTCCCGCATAGAGACCAAAGGTATGCGTTCCAGGAATCTATGCCTCGAATGCTGATGGTTTTGTGTCTTTCCTTCTTCCCTGGACCACATGTAGATTTCTTGCCGATTTCAGACTCGCAGCCCGACCGTCCATAGCAAGAACAAATCTCCATTTTGGTGTTTTCGGAAAGAACGCAAGATTAGGATGATGAAGGAAGGACGGGTGAGGAGGAGGTTTATATACTAGTCTGCGAAGTTTCTGCTGTGGTCAACATTGGTAGGTGCAGTAACGAATCGCAGCCGTCATGATGATTCTAGACATCCAAGCTTCTGGTATCCCCACGCGAAAAAATATCTGCGTGTTGCATTTAAAATGCACTTGCCTGGCCACGTTCGCGAAAGATTTACGATTTCGTCTGAACCCGGAATTGCTCAATGCTGAAAGTGGGCCAATGTAAAGGATTCAGATGGAGAAGGTATAGTTGGAGACGACATCTGGTCAGGGCCAGCCTAGTTTTATTTACATTTTTAGTGAATAAAGTAGTACAAATACTGCTAGACCCCCATATGTCTCATCACCATCGCCATCTCATTCACACCTTCAATCCCAGTCGCCCTCGCAAACTTACTCCCTCATATTAACAACGCACCGAATACAATCACCCGCCTTCATATCGCCGAAAGCCTGGTTGATTTTGTTCAGCGGCTGGCGATGCGTGATAAACTCATCCACCTTGAGATCTCCCTTCATGTAATCCGCCACCAAGCCGGGAAGCTGCGTGCGGCCCTTAACACCACCAAACGCACACCCTTTCCACACGCGCCCGGTGACGAGCTGGAAGGGGCGCGTCGAGATCTCCTGGCCGGCGGCCGCAACGCCGATGATGATGCTCTCGCCCCAGCCCTTGTGGCAGGCTTCGAGAGCGGCGCGCATGACGTTGACGTTGCCGGTGCAGTCAAAGGTGTAGTCGCAGCCGCCGTCGGTCATTTCAATGAGCTTCTCTTGGATGGATTGCTTGCCGAGCTTCGTGGGGTTGACAAAGTCTGTTGCGCCGAATTTCTTGGCCCACTCTTCCTTTGCGTCGTTGACGTCTACGACGATGATCTTGCTGGCCTTGTTCTTGGCGGCGCCCTGGATAACGGAGAGACCGACGCACCCCGCGCCGAAGACGGCGATGCTGGAGCCGGCCTCGACGCCGCCCTTGCCGGCAGTGATAACAGCGGCGCCGTAGCCCGTCGTGATGCCGCAGCCGAGCAGGCAGGTGCGGTCCATGGGCGCCTCGGGGGTGATGGCGACAACGGAGATGTCTGCTACGACGGTGTACTGCGAGAAGGTCGATGTGCCCATAAAGTGGAGGAGGTCCTTGCCCTTGCACTTGAAGCGCGAGGTGCCGTCGGGCATGACGCCCTTGCCCTGTGTGGCGCGGATCTTGCCGCAGAGGTTGGTCTTGCCGGACTTGCAGAACTTACACTCTTTGCACTCGGGCGTGTAGAGGGCGACGACGTGGTCGCCGGGCTTAACGTTGGTGACGCCCTCGCCGACCGACTCGACGATTCCGGCGCCCTCGTGCCCGAGGACGATGGGGAAGGCGCCCTCAGGGTCCTTTCCGGAGAGCGTGTATGCATCTGGCCGTGTTAGGGACTGGTGTTGAAACACGGGTAGCGAACGTACCGGTATGGCAAACACCAGTGTAGTAGATTTCAATTCTCACTTCATGTGCCTTGGGCGCCGCAACCTCGACATCCTCGATGGACAAGTCCTTGCCGGCTTCCCAGGCAACCGCTGCCTGTTTGCTAGTTAGTTCCACTTTCCATCTAATCCCGCTTCCTCGTATTCTTTCCCCCCTTGCACTGTATCTCGCGTCTTGCCATAAACTCGGCAGCAATCCGCGCCGATGTCCGCGGATCCGAAACCCCCGCATTCCGTCCTAGCAGCATGGCATGGAGAGAGAGGAAGCTTGACTCGGATGCGATTCGAGGTTTGGTGGCATAGACAATGCTACGTACCTTACAAGTAATCGTCTGCCCAGCAATTGTCAGTCTTTATCCATACGCAGTCTGCGCAATGATATGAGCTGCACGTACCTTTCCAACAGTATCCGCAGGCATATTTGCGATTGTGTGTAAATGTGGTGGCTATCTCAAACCTCTTAGCAAGATAAGTAGCAGTAAGTAGATGGATATGGAGAGGTATTAGGGAAAAGCAAGACTACTCCAAGCCCTAGAGCGGCTCCGGTAGCTTTTATTCAGCCTGCGTCCGCACTCCGTCATAGCTACCCCTCCTTCGCGGGCGCTGCTCGGGCTTTGCGCGCGCGACACTCGCATCGCGCTCGGATCTAGCGTGCTGCGAATCCATGGCCTGCCATTGGGTGTTTTGGTAACGGTAATCGGGACGTCTTAGCCACATCTGGCGTGGTCACGGCAGGAGGCGGACACACTTGCTGAATTTGGATTTTGTAACCGATATACGGTATGCAGTATGGCGACGAGGACTACCGCAAACAGTATATTGGTATAAAGCCACCACATACACCCTAGAATTCTCCCCTCAAGCCACAGCGCTCCCCACAAGCTTCCCTGGATCCTCCTCCTCGACTGTCTCGGGTGTCGCCTGCTGTGCCGCCGTCGCACTCCCCATGCCCTCCTTCGCGCCTCGACTCTTACTCCTCAGCCGCCCCCAACTCATGCTCCTCCTCCTGCCCTCCTTGTCTGCCTTGACATCGTGACTCCACTTCCTGCGCGGCGGCGGCCTCGTTCCATCCAGCCCAATCAACTGCCTGATCTCCGAAACCTCGCAATGCCCCCTCGTCGTCTTCATGCGATGCGCCCACGTGCACACTCCGCCCTCGAACAGGAACTCGCCGCCGACCTGCTTGAAGTCGCCGCCCTTTAGCGCCTTCCTGCCCGTGCTCAGGCCCTGAAATATCGACTGCATCGAGTTGATGAGCAAGTGGGTCTGCATGTACTGCGGCCTCGCGCCGAGGTCAAAGGTGCGCGTCATGCCGAGGTAGTCGTACAGCTTGCGTGTGGGGTCGGCGTAGATGGGGAAGGGGCAGGATGTGGCTTCCATATACATGGGTATCAGCTCCGGGCGGCCGCAGCCGAGGACGATGATGGCAGTCGGCGTGGGGAGCGCGAGCAGGTCGTCGGGCTTGATCGACGAGGAGAGCGTGCGCAGGTATTCCTGGCAGTTCTGCGACTGTTAGTGGGAAGCCGTCTCGGTGGATTGTGGCACTCACGCCACAGAAAAAATGGCGGATGAAGATGATGAGCTGCCTCGGCGCCATTAGGGGGCCCTGGTAGAGCTCCTTGAAGGGCCTGCTCTTCCCCTTCGCGTCCAGCACCAGCAGGTCCTCGACCCGCTGCAGGTCCTTCTCCGTCGGCACGTCATTGTTGACGTCGACGGCGCCCTCAAACTCCTCCTGCTCCTTTGACAGGACCGGAGTCTGGCTCGACGGCGAGACCGGCGGCGTTGTGTTGTCTGGCGCGTCGAACGAGACCTTGGGGTACATCGTGGGGCCCGCGTGGGGAGGCCCTTGTGAGGGTGGTAGTGTTGGTGAAGCCGAAGTCGCGACGGATGCAGGTGCAGGCTTGCGATCTGACGTCTCCATGCTGAGAGGTGTTGTAGTTTGCGATTGCAGGAAAGGGCGGTCAGGCACGATCTATAGCAAATCTTCAGCTTCCCGGAAGCCAGCGGTGCCGAAGCTAGAAGCCGTTGGAGGGACGATCGCTGAAGGGGCGCAGCAGCGTCTTGAATGTGCAGAGGGTATGGAACCCGCCAGCTCAGTCATTATCGAAGCAATCTCTTCTGAACAAAGACCCGAAACATGGCCGCACATGCGACGCCATTCGAGACGCCTCAGGCAGGTGCACAAGGCGACTTCACCGGCTCCGAAACCTGCATGTTAGCTCCCGCTGTCCTGTTAGTGCAGGAATGGTTGCGAAAGCCGGGGTTATTGCATCTCTTGGCCGATTTCTTCTGCGAAGCTGGCGGTGATGCTCGGATAATCAGCGAAGATCAGTAGCTGTTGTGATGGTGATGCTTGCTGGTCTCTGCAGGGTTCGGCACTAAGCGACAACTGCAGACATCATCTGGGCAAACTCACCAGAACGTCACATTCGCTTTCCGGAAACTAATGCATTTTTCCATCATCGCGTGTCGGTGGTTGCCTCTCGGCTTCTGTGTGCTTTCATGGTTTGGTTCCGTACCATCATCATCATCATCATCGTATCGCGATCCGCATCCCGCTTTTGCTAGTGTACATTCAAGTCACCTGAACACCTCCACACACTTCTCTGGGCCGACCATGCCGCCGACCTCAGGCCTTGTTCTTCTGTACCACATGCAGCTTGTCCTTGATGCGATGCAGAACATTCGCGTACTTGTCGTAGTCGGGGAAGTCGGCGCCTTGGCAGTCCTTCTTGGCGTGGACGGCCCTCGCAGCAGCCACCTCAGCCATCTTGAAGTCGCCCTTGAACTCGCAGACGAGAGCGATATCGAGGAATCTAGCAAGAGTCAGCTCTAATCCTCCAAACCCACTGATCAGTCGGTACTAGGCAACGTCTCGTCTGGCGTCTATACGCGAAGGAGCCCGGAGCCCAGCCAAATAAAAACTCACAGAGCAGGCAGCCTCGCCGTGAAATCCCCCTCCATCTGATGCAGCGCCGCCATCTGCACCAACTTGGTTACGAAATCCTCTTGCGACGCGCCCTCCTCCAGCCTCGCGCCCCTCAGCAGCCGCGTCTCGCGTTCCAGCTCGTTGAGCCGGAAGCGCCGCACTGCACTAAGATGCGCGTACGTCGTCTCGTCGTCCTCGTCTTCTACGCAAGCCCGGCAGTCGCACACGAAGCCGTAGTGCTTGAGCTCCCAGGTGCGGAGAGGCTTGTCGTGGATCATGTCGCAGTAAGAGAGGACGATCTGTTAACCAACGTCAATTTAACTGTATGTCTGACGGGCAGTTTGTTGGTGGGATAGGGTAGTGGGTTGGACGTACCTCCTCCCCGGCAGCAACGTCATTCATAACATGAATCGTCTCCTTCTCAATCTTGGCGTTCCAGCTAAAGCACGCATTCGGATTGCAGCAGTGGTTGAACCTTGCCGCGTGCGGGAACACGCCAGCCCCGCGGTCCTTCTCCATGCAGTTTGTCTGGAAGATGCTGATCAGTGTCGCCGTATCGCCGGTTCTAGCATCGTGCTGCTCTTGGATGCGCCGCCGCTCCTGGGGTTCTACGGTCTCGTGGATCCTGGACGGCCATAACTTTGCATCCTGGCCGTGGCCCGAGTGCAGCGTGAAGTAGAGTGACTGCTCATCGGTTGTCAACGCCGCAAAGGCCGCCTCGATGTCCGATAGCATGTAGTCGCCAACGGAGACGCTGAGGAGAGGGGAGTCGGCGAGGATCCGGGTTCCGCGTAGGAGCTGCTTTAGCGCGAAGCATCCATAGCCTTTGGAGGGGATGGCTCGGATCTCGTAGAACTCGTTGGCTAGTTGGTGTTAGCTCTGGCGGTGCTTCGCACCGCCCGTACACACATACTACGTACCTGGAGCCATGGGAATGGTGTTCATAGCCATTGTTTACTGCGAATAGAATTGAGGTTAACAATGTTGTAGAAAGAAAGCCGAGGGCAAGCGCAGTTTATAATCCAAGTTTGCCTGCCGCACATAGTGAGCGTTTGCCAGTGAGAGTGAGTGATAGCAACCCCAAGCCAGGCAACTCGTCTGACTTGACCCCAAAAATGACACCTAACAATTGGGACCATTTCAATGCGAGCTTCCCCCAAGCCCACAACTCTCGCTATATCTTTACATCAGCAATGACAGCACACCCGCTATTTATCCCCAATCTCCACACCTCCACTCCCACGGACCAAGCGATCCACGCATTCCCTACCATCACCCGAGTCTTTCATCGTCGCCTTACGCCTTACACACGTAACCCTGTTTCCGAAAATCTCTCTCTCCTTATAGAGGTTCTGCAAGTGCAACAGCATAGGCGGAATTCTTATTTATTTTTGCTTAAGGTTGTAGTACATAAAGACACAGAGGTGCAGGTTAGATACATTTGTTTCATTTTTAGATAATAATAGAGTATGCGTAGGTGCTTACCTCCTCCCCCCCTCCACGTCTTCCCTTACCTCCTCCCTATGCTCCTTTCTCTCATCGATGTTAAACAAAGCCCACACCGCGTCGCCGCGTTCCTAACACACCTCAGCCTTAGGCTATCGCAAGGCCAGCCTCGTCGACGAGCGTCGCACTGGAGAATGTTTTCGCGCCGGACACAGCCGCAGACTAAGTAGGTGATTTGCTCGTAGGTACATATGCTATTTCAAATGAACAGGCTGTTCTGTATGTCACGCATTTGGTAAATTATCATAATAAACAGGCTGTTTAATATAGCATTCATTTCGCAAGGTCAATCGACGATCGTCCTTAGCAAGACGTCGAGCAGGTGAAGAGCTCCGAGATTTTAGAGTCATGATCATGTATGAATCCATAGGTAAAGATTGGTAAAAAAGCATACCCAGTCAAATATTATGTCTTGAAATGTGTGTGATGAATGTGTGACGAAAACAAAGTGTAGTGCTAATATTTACCTCGAATACACCTAAAGTCGTCTTAGGCTGAAGCATATAGGGACATCTACACCACCTAGTAGTCTGCTGTAGCTGGATTGTGTCACTAAAGAATATGCTTTCCATCCCGAGTTCGCCACAATGCAGGAACATCTGAAATACCCGTGCCCCCTCTATCGAGTTCACATGAGCCGCATTGCGGTTGTCAAGCAGTTCGTGTGCCGTACTTGCTAAGCCAGCCAAGGTGTTGGCGGGGTGCGCGAGTACGAAGATGAGTGTCTGAAGTACGATGGCCATTGAAGTTACCGAGGATGTTTACCGGCTAAATGTGCTCTAGACCACAGTAGGCACCGTATCCGCCCCACCGCTCCGTGAAGACTCTGTTTTGTTGACCCCAGCATTTCCCCACTTCCCCTCATCCAACGACCTGTTGTGCATGTCAAATGTAAGCTAGATATGCGGCTGGAATCGTTGCTACATATATTGGGGTACCATCGCACGGCTTGATGGCTTCTTCATCATGCAACCACAATGTTTCTCAAGAGGTTTTATGTTGTGACGCTGTTGGCAGGTGCGGTTCTGGGTCAGGATGGTATGCAATATGCATCTTATTCAGATAGTAATGGCTGGCTAACTTCGCACAGCCATCATGGCGACCGGCACAAACTTCACTTTGACTGGTGATGCCATGTCGTATCTCTTCCATGTGGATCACGCATCTGGCGACCTCATCGGGGACCACTTTGGAGGGCCTACTTCTGACTTTACACCGCCGGCGAGCATCTTCTCAGGAGGCTGGCATGACGCCCTGTCGAATGCGAGGCGCGAATTCCCGGATATAGGGCGCAGCGACTTCCGATTACCTGCTATTCATATCGAGCATGCTGACGGCGACACGGTTTCCGCATTTTTGTACCAATCTCACGAGATTGTGCAAGGGAAGCCGTCGTTGCCGGGGCTGCCTGCGACTTATGGTGAAGTTGGGAATGTCACGACACTGATCGTGCAGTTGTACGATAATGTGTCTGATGTTTCAGCCGCGCTGTCGTACTCCATTTTCCCGCAGTACAATGCTATCGCTCGTAGCTTCAGCATCAGGAACAATGGGTCTGGCGATATCGTCATCGACAGAGCATCGAGCTTCAGCACCGACTTCCCCAATGTCGATCTCGAGATGATTGAGCCGCACGGCGACTGGGCACATGAGTTCCAAACGGTAAAGCGAAAGGTCGAATATGGCGAGACTACGTAAGCTCATCCAGCCCCCCTAAAGAATTCTGCCAACTCTCCCCAGATTTCGAAGCAGCGAAGGCTACTCCTCGCATCTCCACAACCCCTTCTTCGCCTTAGTCTCCCCCACAACAACAGAAGCCACCGGTGAAGCATGGGGCTTCAGTCTAATCTGGACCGGAAGCTTCGCCGCAACAGCCGAGCGCTTCTCAAATGGCTACGTCCGCGTACTCATGGGCCTCAACCCTCTGCACACCAACATTCGAGTAGCCCCAGGAGCGTCTTTCCAATCCCCCGAGGCTGTAGGTATCTACTCTTCGCAAGGCGTCGGAGGCATGTCCCGCTCCTTCCACGATCTATACCGGAACCACCTTTCGCGCTCAAAGTTCACACACGAAACCCGTCCAATCCTGCTCAACTCCTGGGAGGGTCTCGGCTTTGACATTAATGAAACTTCACTTGTCACGTTAGCCGGCGAAGCAGAAGACCTCGGCGTCCAGCTCTTTGTCAACGACGATGGTTGGTTCGGCACAACCTACCCGCGCAACAACGATACCCTCGGTCTCGGCGACTGGACACCCAACCCCGCCAAATTCCCAGATGGTCTGCAGCCCTACGTCGCAGCCATCAACAAAATCACCGTGCTCAACGAGACTTCGGCGCTGCAATTCGGCATCTGGGTCGAGCCTGAGATGGTAAACCCAAACTCTACCTTGTACACCGAACATCCAGAATGGGTTCTCCACGCCGGCAAGCACCAGCGCACCTTAACCCGTAACCAACTCGTCCTCAACGTCGGATTACCCGAGGTCCAAGACTTCATCATCAGCACCGTATCCCGCATCCTCGACTCAGCAAACATACAATACGTAAAATGGGACAACAACCGCGGTATGCACGAGCTCTCCCGCCCTGCAGACGACTACACCTATATCCTTGGCTTATATCGCGTCATCGATAACCTCACAACACGCTACCCTGACGTGTTATGGGAGGGCTGTGCCTCAGGCGGTGGGAGATTCGATCCCGGGCTTCTGCACTACTGGCCGCAGCACTGGACATCTGATAATACTGATGCGGCCAACCGACTCACCATCCAAATGGGGACTTCACTCGTGTACCCGCCGTCGGCAATGGGGTGCCACATCTCCGCTATTCCGAATGGGCTCACGCACCGCAATATCAGTATCGAGTACCGCGGGCACGTGGCTATGATGTGTGGGTCTTTCGGTCTTGAACTCAATCCTTCTGAGCTTTCTCCCGAGGAAGCAGATGTCGTGCCTGGTATCATGGCGCAGGCTAAACGCGTGAATCCCATGGTCATCTCGGGGAATTTTTACCGGCTGAGACACCCAGATAGCAGCAACTGGCCAGGCGTGCAGTTTGTGAGTGCTGATAAAGCGAGCAGTGTGGTGTTTGCATTTCAGCAACAGTATGTAGTGAAGCCTGCGGCGCCGCCGTTGAGGCTGCAAGGTCTGGATGCTGGCGCGAGGTATAGGAATGATTTGGATAATGGGACGTACAGTGGAGCTACGTATATGAACGGAGGGCTGAACATTGCGTTTCCCATGGGCGATTACCAGAGTACGCTAATTTGGTTGGAGAGGCAGTGAGGAAAATAGCGATGATAGATTGAGCGTATTGTGGAAATATATTTATATATATATATGCGCATCAAGAGTACTGTAAAGGCACCCATACTGCCGTGTTTAGATGTGTTTAAAATGGTGATACATGCGATTAGAAAATACTACGCTGCCTATGCACCTTTTGATTCACTTGGTTCTTCAACTCGTCGTGATACATCGAATACCCATCGATTCATCGACTCATACACCAGGCATGTCCAACCACGCCCTGAGCTGCGGCACGCCTCTCGGGAGGAAGTACACGATCCACAGCCCCACAAACGCAACGAGAAGGCCCGTAAACTTCTCGAACCACGTGTGAAAGTAGGCGACCGTCATGAGCAACATCCAGCACATCATGCCCGCAACAGCGAGCGCAAACTAGACACCTCTGGCCGTAGCCTCGCCTTCTTGCTTGGCCAGCTCCTTCTCCACGGCCACACTCGCAACCTTGCCGTTGATTGATTGCAGCTTGCCGGAGCTACCACGCTGCCTATAGGAGCTACCCCGTTGCATACAGGAGCTACCGTGCAGGTTCGCGTAACGAGCCACTTCGCGTGACGAGCCACCCCACCTCAAGAACACCAGAATCACAGTAACTTCAACGCACCATAACTCAGCCAATATGGGAGCTATTGAGGATGCAATTGAAGCAATCAAATTGCGAGAACCAGGAGAAGATTTTTCATACAGAAAAGTTGCAGAGACCTATAACATAAACCAAACTACATTGTCAAGAAGACACAAGCACTCTCAAGCCCCGCAAACAGTCAAGGCAGTCAACCAGCAGAAACTCAACCCGCAACAAGAGGATGAGCTTGTACAATATATTGAAGGACTTACCAGGAGAGGCCTTCCACCTACAAGAGAGATGATACAAAATTTTGCATCACAGATAGCCAAGGAGGACATAGGAAAGAG
>ML976227.1:0-37772 GCA_010015635.1 Clathrospora elynae | reverse complement strand
GAGCGCGTTGGATATCCATCCTTTCTTTGCAAGCGCTTGCCTAAGCCTATCGAAGCTTGGATCAGCAAGGCTTGCGAGGATCTGATCCTTCACGGCGTCTGTGAGCGTTAAGGGTTTCCCCGTAAGAGCGGTCTGGAGCTTCCGACACTCTGTTGCTGGCCACTTATGCTTTCCACATGGGCATGGCCGCTTTGGATTGGATGCTGACGGCTCTGGAGCTGGGTTACCTAGCGTTGCAAAGATTCCTGTCGATTGATTGGATGCTCGGAGCTTGTGTTCTTGCAAAAGGGCTGAGAATATTTTGGCGACCTCATGTAGCGTGAGCGGTGTAATGCCTAGCACCTCGCTCTGGACGACTGATTGGTGCATGGTTCGTGCCCATTCTGGTGAGAGCTTTGGTGCCAGCGCATCTAGGAAATCCTGAACAGCGAGCAGCCCGTCGATATCTGCGATTTTGTATGCTTTGGCTTTTGCGTACAGGGAGTGCCATTCGGTATACCAGCTCTCTGGATTGACTCTGCCCTGCTTTGCTTTCTGCAAGTGAGCTCTGTACTGAGCCCTCACCAGGTTGATCGTACTGATGCTCGTTGGCGCGAGCTCCGTACGTAGCGCTTTTATGAGCGCTTGCAGCGTCGATTTCTTCTGCTCGACAAGCGTCATCATCGCTGGCGCGAGTAGCTGCGGATCAACTGTTGCGTTGACCCAGGTCCACATGTGTTGTAAGCGCGTTGCTTTTGAGGCCCAGTCGCTCGTGTCTGCTTGATACTCTGCGAGCTGCATCTTGTACTGTTCCGTTTGCGCTGTATCGGTGGGTCGATTAGGACGTGTTGGAGCGTTGCTGTAGACTGGGACAGCCTCTTTTCCATCTGGATCAATCTCTTTCCATATTCCCTTGCTCAGAGCATGGAACTGGAGCTGGATATACCAGTTTGGCCACTGTGAATGCTCCTTGAGCACGTATTGTCCGGTTGGGAGCGTTGCTTCGCTCATTGTGGCGATTGTGGCGATTGTGGGGGAGGGAAATAGCTACTGAGCTTCAATTCCACAGCTCTCAATTTGCGCAGAAGGGTGTCTACGTTTGTTGAAGCGCCGGGCTCATAACTGTTGCGTGAAAAGGAGCTCAGGAATAATCGGGAGGTAGATCATTGTATTGTATGAACCTAAAGTTCCTATGTATATATACCCTGCTTGCGCAATTGTTTATCCTAGCTCCGGGGCTCCAAAGGTTTACCAAGCTCCGGTGCTCCAAATGATTAACAAGCTCCGGAGCTCCAAAGTATTACCAAGCTCCGGGGCTCCAAAGGATCGCCCGGCACTACTATGAGAGAGGAGCGTATTTGCAACACTTAGAGACAAGCTTGTTGTTCAGCGTGACTTTCCATTCAATCGAATAGTGAAGACAGGTTGGTGGGTCCTCATCATATGTCTCGTTCTCGTTCCACTCATCCAGGGACAGTAGTTCCAGTCTGGCTGCAGGCCGCCTCGCATGGCTCAAGCTGGGAGTGTCCCTGCCTACACCGTCGGGGAACGCTGCATGGTTAGCGGTATCAAGGAACGGAGAGTGGAACGCAAACGGCTCGTCCCGCGTAATCACCGCGTCTCTGCTACCCACAGCATGGATATTAGGGATCTGCGACGACTCGGGCGGCCCTAGGGGCTGGGATGGATCGAACGGGAGCGGCTCGAGAGATTGCCACACACCGTTGTTGGCAGCTTGCGTGCTTAGCTCCGGAGATCCAATCGAGCGGAAATAGAAACCTGGGGTGGTTGTTGTTGTTGTATTGGTACGGTTAGTTTTAGCAGTGCGTCGAACAGGCATGGCTATAGGGCAGTCGTGATGCGACTGTGTGGTGTTTCGGACGTGCCTCGATAGTTGGCCTGCGGCCCACTAAGCGCCGTTCAGCGGGGTTTCTATTGCACCTAATCTTGGCGTGTTGCAGCCTGAATCAGTTGAGTTATTGTCTGTTAAAGTTGGGTCAGGTCTGCACAGTCGGGCCAGTGCGCAGGAGTCAGAATGGCTGAGCCTACCCCACCGCCAACCCAATGTATGCTGCTGCAGGACGGCAGCTCAGCCGCACGCGCTGGGAGCGGAAACGCTGCCCCAACGATGCCCGCCTAAACCAATTGCCAGAATGTAGACCAGACACGACGCCTTGTCTTACGACTTGATCTCAATACTCCTCCAACTTCTGCCATTTGACATGCATACACCATGCCCGGCAGCAACCTCAGCCTGCTTTCGCTCGACAGCGGCGGCGTGCGCGGCCTGTTGGCCCTGATGATCCTTGAGCAGCTGATGGAGGCCGTCAACCCAGACGCGCCACCGAAGCCGTGCGACTACTTCGACATGATTGGTGGAACGAGCACGGGCGGGTGGGTGATGGAAAGTAAGATGCAATATGTATGCACAGCAAGCTGGCCCTTCAGGCTGATCGCCATCATCCTTGGCCGGCTGAGGATAAGCGTGGCAGACTGCATCGCCGCGTACCTGTCGCTCTCCGAGCGCGTGTTCCGCAAGACACGACACCGGGTGACGGTCAAGGGCAAGGTGCAGGGCCGCTTTGACGCAAAGGAGCTGGCGCAGGCGGTGAAGAAGGTGGTCAAACAGCAAGGCATGCAAGAGGACGCGCTGCTCAAGGACGCGCCTGAAGCAGGGTGCAGAGTTTAGGTCAAGTGTATACTCTCACCGAAATGCAAGCTGACTACTACAGCTTTGTGTGCGCGACGAGTAAGGAGAAGAGTGAGACGGTCTGCCTCACAAGCTACAGGACGCCGCGCGGCAACAGCGACCTCAACATTGTGACAATATAGGAAGCGTGCCGAGCCACCTCGGCGGCCACCTCTTTCTTCGACCCAATCGCGGTAGGCAGGTTTGGTGAGGAGTTTGTGGACGGGGCGAGGGGCGCGAGCAACCCAGTGCGGGATGACTTAGGAGGTGTTGGGCAGCATGAGCTCGTATCTGGAGAAGACAAAAGAAAGCAGGCACTGATGGATGCGATCCGTCTCCTTGGCGATCTCTGGGCAGGCCGAGGCAAGCTGGCAGAGGCAGAGCAGATGTACAAGCGGGTGTTGAGAGGGAAAGAGGAGGCACTTGGGCCTGACCACATGTCGACACTGCAGACAGTCGGCAATATAGGCAAAATCTACAAGGAGCAAGGCAAGCAGGCGGAGGCAGAGCAGATGTACGAGCGAGCGCTGCAAGGGTACGAGGTGGCACTTGGACCCAAGCATCCTTCAACACTGAACACACTAAACACAAAGGAATCATGCTTGCAAATGGATTCATTGGCCCAAGACCCAGTTCCTTGCTCGTATGTTGATGTAGCTCCTCCTGCATCCACTTTCTTACAACAACCGCAACGTGAGAAACACTTCCTTCAAATGCCAATGTGTCAATGAATGCTTCTTCTGGTACCGTTCCGCTCAACAGGACCTCATGTTGGTAAATACGATCCTGAGTGGTATAGTGCCTCAGATCAAGTGCATATCCTGCAATCATCTCTTGCGCCTCTTGCAATAAGCACCGGCCGTGGAGGATATCAGTGCGAATTGCTGATATAACGGCCCTCCCTGAGTGCTGGGACACAAACATCATTTTAGCATCATAACTCTCTTCCCCTCCTACACTGGAAGTTGTAGTGAGCGCCTTGTTATCCTTTAGAGATTGAAGCTCGGAACTCTAGCCTATAGCTGCAAAATTACAACCATGTTAATCATGTTGTCGAACTTTCCATTTACCGTGTATAACCCCGCTCTGGCTTCACCCAGCACTCAGGAAGGGACGTTATACGTAACGCCTTTTTTATTCCTTCGATCGTGTACGCGCAGTACGTGATGAATCGCATCATTAGCGCTGTTGGTAAACGATGTCCAGCAGCGCGCATAGTCCTTGTATGTAAAGTGTTGTAACGTCCGTCCCTGCGTAGCGA
Source organism: Clathrospora elynae (assembly GCA_010015635.1). Classification (NCBI taxonomy): domain Eukaryota; kingdom Fungi; phylum Ascomycota; class Dothideomycetes; order Pleosporales; family Diademaceae; genus Clathrospora; species Clathrospora elynae. The sequence goes on along the minus strand of ML976227.1, from coordinate 33,843 downwards.
GACACCCTGCGTGACGAGACGCCACATACACTCCCCAATATAACAAACTCAACAACAGATCAGAATAATAGATATTCTTGGAATAGTAGCCTTAAGCTATAAAGTCTATTATCTCCTGATATCTTTTAGAAATAGCTTCTGCTTACTGTGCAATACGACAATTTAGTATGAGCGTTACGCAACCGCCTCGCTTTGGCTGGCAGTGGGTTTTCGATTTCGAATTTATGCTTTCTCACGAAAAGGCCAAATGCTCCGAATCACTTCCGTTGCCTTGTTGTATTCGTTGCTCCTACGCATGATCTCTTGTAATAATTCTGTGTTCATTCGTTGCCGTTCCGCAAAATCAAGCTGCGGAGATATCCAGCCCTCGGAGTCGGTGCTGAGAAGCTTCCTGGCTATTTCTTGAACTCGGTGAAAGTCGCGGTAGTCCTGAAATAGCTGGTCATGCTTTCGTATATCCTCACTGAAGCTTAAAGGGCATTCACCTAGGAATCCCAGTTCATTCCACGCGTCGGCAAACTCAATTAGGCAGGCACGAAGCGGTATCGCACCCTCTTCGGATACCTCTCCGCACCGAATGAAGAGCTCTCGCGTGAACTGCGGCATAAGAAAGGCATGATGTGCCTGTAGGTGCTGATTGGCAGTGCTAAGTTCGTAGAACTTGGACATTTTAGTATACTCGAACTTGAGCTCGGCTAGCTTCTTGTCATTGGCGTCCATGTCTTGGTAGTCCTGCGGTAGCTTCGGTTCTTCTGTCAAGCCAAGAACATAGTCATCATCAACCGACAAGAACTCTGGGAAGCGGGCCTGTAGGTATAGTGGCGAGACTACAATCGACTGCCAGTCAATGAGCGAGCAGATCTTGGTTGGGTCTTCAGGCTTGCTATAGATGTTACCCATATGGAGGTCGGTGTGCCACAAGACTGGCCGCGAGACCCTGTTGATGAGCGTCACTGTCTCTAGCCTAGACATGACCCCCTTTGCCATGTTCAAGACGGCAAACTGTTCATCGACGGACCCGCGGGGTGGTCCAAAGGTAGAGACCAGACTCTGTTGCCCAATGCGGAGCCTTTCGCGCTCCAAGAGCGCAAGACCAAAAGATGATAGGTTCGGCCCTGCAGAGTAGCCTCAGCTTAGCAAACGATGCATGCCGTAACCAACTCACATGGTCCGTTTTTGACCTGAGAAGGTGGCGCCATCATCTTTCCTTGAGCTGACCACGCTCGCTCGCAGGACGGCCCGATGCAGAATTGTCCAGATGGGTCCACGGTCCGGTCCAAAGCAACCCAGGGCTCGACGTCTGTCATCGACTCGCAGAGGTACAGACTTCCTTTGGCGGGGAATTGAATTGACGCCAACTCGGCCTCGAATTGCATCAATTGCTCCACGAGGCCGAATTGTTCTTGGATAGTCATGGCGCTCCAAGTCGTGAACAACTGTTGGCCAAATGTGTGATTCAATGCAATGTGTTCAATATCATCAATACGCTTTACAGAGAGCCCCTTCTACTATTTTAGTATCAACCCCAATCCTGATTCCATCTATCCCTAAGAATCAACCTTGCGCCCTGACAACTACGTACTATACATCTAGCCTTCCAGCTTTGGTCATACCCTCTAGTTGGATGGACCCTTACAGCAGCCATCAGATCTCTGCTTTTCGCCCAAAATTTGCACCCACCTGCAGCAGTATTACTAAATATACGCCTATACAAATTGTCTATACAGCTGCTGTCATGGTTTGGGGTCTCTCCTGCACTAACGCAGCAATTGTCTGCTGCAGTCTGCAATGTTCCATAGCGCTCTAATATGTATGTACCTAAGCTATGTAGGTACCTAAGGTATGTTTGCTACCTACAGGAGGTTTCCTGCCTATGGTGTGTGCTCGAGGGAGCGCCTGTGAGCGCCTCCCCTCTTAGACTAGCGTCCTTCTTCGGCTTGTTTAGCTTCCACTTCCATAGCTTCCACTTCCATAGCTTCTACTTCCGTAGCACACAGAATACACACATGTTCACATCATCGAGACCACCTCTCATCAGTGTGTTTGCTGTTTCAGGTGCATTGTAAGGTGTTTGCGGCAGGAATCAGAGATATAGGTATAGGCTTGTATTAAGACAAATCCTTGAGGAGTAGTCCAGGCTCTGTAAGGGAGTACGTGCCGATATGACTACCCGAACGTGAGTGTGGAAAGAACACAATCAATGCTCCGACCCTTGATCGTTTCATCCCTGTACTACGCAACGCCAAGTCAATGTAGATTAAATATCAGTCAAGTCAAAAGGGGAAGGTGTTTACAAAAAGAATGGCAAACAGGTCATTTGATTGGAAGGGATGGAGTAAAGCCGTTTTACGAACTAGGATGTCTGGGAAAAGACAATACTGCCATGTACATTTGGCGATAATCGGTCGATGGGGAAGGAGAGAGCTGGCTTGGGGCATACATAAGCTTTCAGTTCATATATTTGCTAAATCACCCTGCCTTTAGTTGAAGTGTGTGCGAAGTGACATGCTGCTACAAGAACCTGAGGATCTTCCTGGAATTTCTTGTGTCACCGATCTCAGAAATTCCATCCATCATGCAGTTCTCTCTCTTCCTCATCACGGCCTGTGCCTGCACAGCTTCAGCAAAACTGAACTGGGCCCTCCAAAAAACCACAAACCCCACCGCCGACCAAAAAGACGCGTACACCAAGATTGAAGCCGCAATGACCAAAGCCGTCGCCCGCTACACCAAATTCTCCGATGCCAGCAAGACAATCCGCGTCGCCTACGTTCCTGGCGTGCCCACCGCCGAAGCAAACTACAACGGCGACCTGCGCTTCGGCTCGGACCGCGCGTATATGTCGGAGCGCACGGCTATGCACGAGATCAGCCATACTCTTGGTGTTGGACAGACCGCGGCATTCAAAACGAAGTGTGCGGCGGGTGACTGGAAGACGGCGCTGCCACTGTTGAGAAGCTTCGATGACGCTAGTGCGGTGATTAGCTGCGGAGGGAGTCACTTTTGGCCGTATGGGTTGAACTATGATACTGAGTGGAGCGAGACAAATGCGGATCGACATGTGAAGATGGTGCAGGCTATGCTGAAGGACGGCATGTGAGACGTGTCGGTTTTTGGAAAGCTTGTCGAGTGTTCGCGCTAGCTAAATGTGTTAGTTGTAAATGCTCGCGAAACACTCCACGCTTATCCAAGACCTGCATTGATGCGTTTCTTCATTCCACACCTAGGCGTCTAGTCGCTGCAATGTCTGTCACAATTTTCTATTGCTTCAACTTCCAAATGCTGATCATGTCTTCGCCGCGACTCTGCTCGAATGACTCTGGTGGCTTCCAATACACGACTCTTTCGAAAGCGCCCTGCCCTTTAGCGTTCCAAATTATAATTTCTAATTTTTCTTCCAAACCATCACCCCCATCGAACAAGATATTCCAGTGTACACCTTTGAGACCCCACGGCGGACCTTTTGCCTTCAATGGCTTCCACATGGGAAACTCGAGGCATACGAGAACTCCAGTAGGCGAAAGAAGGGCGGATATTCGACGAGCCCAATCCTTCCGCATCTCGGGAAGCAGTGCGCAAAGGAACTGGAAGGTAGTCAGTCTCCAGAAGCCATGTTCGGAGGGTTTCAGGTCTCCAACCACACGTGTACAATGTAGTCATAGATGAAATCGAAGCCTTGGAAGTCGGTTCCGAATAGTGTCTCCCAGTCCTCTCGAAAGAAGTCTCTAAGAACTACTTTAGCGCGGGGGCCGGCCGAGGAATCAATTTGAGCCCCCACGCTCTCGTTCGCCGCATCCACTGCTCCTTGCGAAACCTCCAGGCCCCAGGCATCGAAACCACGGCAAGCCAAGAGGGCTACATCGTGGCCCTTGCCGCAGCCCTTGTCATTGATGAGCCATTAGTCATACGACGCATGCTGTAGAAGAGGGACGTACCGGCACGAAGGCTGTCAATTGACGCTTGCCATCCTGCTGGAATAGCGTTTGGCAGTACGGATGTTCGTCTAGGAAAGTGATCAATGCAGGCGAGGATCGACCACGATCCCAGAGATCCTGCTCACAAGACTCCCATAGTTTGGCCCACCCTCCTCTCTGCTCTTTGCGCGTTCTGGTATTATCAGCAAGTCGCTGCGCTTGTAGTGGCCGGCGATCCATACTTGAGGTCATCGAAATGGGATATCAAGCGCGTCCTGTTTTCCACGGAACGCGCTTCGGTAGTTATATTGCAGGAACGGGACAGCAAGCACTGGTCCTTGACGGGAAGTGATCGTGTCGGATGCTCCGTATTACTTTGGTGTACCTGACGCTACTTGACAGCGTATGCCGTGACGTCATTTTGCACCCGACAGCGCCGTGCGAACATCAACACCGGGCAATTGTGGGTGATTAATCTCGTTGATACATTGCGATCTATGAGCGAGGCTCAGTAGTTATACTGAGCAGAAAATACGCACGGGCCAATCAAACAGGCTTGCGTATGTGAAAGTTATACTGAGCAGCAAACGGGCTCGCGTATGAAAGTAATCAGGTCACGTACTAGGAATCCAAACCAACAGCAATTCGCGATCGCTTGCATCCTGAAAAAACGGGATGTTCAGTATTGGTCGTTAAGTTTGAAGGTCGCCCTGTTATGAGTACCTAGGTACGTGTCGGGAAAGAGGGGAGGCACCACTGACTTCTGAGGTACGCTTTCCTTATCGTTGCCACCTCCACCCTACGAAATCACAATGAACAGTCCTGAAGCTTTAATTTCGAAATTAAGGGATCCTTCATTCATTGTAATGCTCAACTTAGACTCAAGTTACGGCTGAGGTGTCGCCACGGAAGCAATATTGGCTGCATCTTGGCTGTGGCCGACTGCCAACATACCAATACCGCCTCTTTCCTTGTCTCTCAGCGCTTTCTGAACAAACAGAAGTTATGCCTCAGCCACCCCATAAATTGTGGGTCGATGTCAAACCTTCCTTTCAGAAGGACTGGCAACACTACTTTCGATCTGGTACCAGGTTCCGAAGTCCCGCTCGGCTCGAGTTGACAACAGCCACTTGTCTTCACGAAACACATTGTAAGTCAGATGTTTGGTATTATTGGCTCATCGCTTCAGTGAGCTGTTGCGAACTCCCTTCTTTGCATCTTGAACTAAGTCGTGCGCTAATATTACAAGAATTACTGGGTGCACAGTCTTCGCGACGGCAGTACTCAGCGCTCTCCGGTCTCATTATTCGCTTTAATGGGTCGTCCCTTTCTCAACTCCATACCTCATACCTCACGTACCTTGCATCAATTCCGTTATCGCGTCGCAATCGTCCTTTTTATTTTTGCGCTCTTTCACCAGCAACACTTGTACCTCGTCAGTCGACAGTCGCTCACGGCAAAATATGCCCCGACCAACTTCAACTTTCACACTGAAGAGCTGGATCTTGGATCTTCGAGGTCCAACAAAGAAGATCTTCAATTTCAGGATGAGCTTATAGCAAACCGGCCGGCCTGGAAAGTGCTTAGTGTCGGATGGGAAGGCAAGGTGTTCACCTACAATGACTGGGTTATCAAAACATTTACGCCAGGGTGGTCCCCATTTCGAAACTGCATACACGGTGCGATCGCCAAATGGCCGACAGAGATCCCCGCGTCGTTGCATTTTGGAGGTCGCGTCAGCAATGTCGACGTCAGCGAACGCAACTCTTCCCACCATACGACCGTCATGTACAACGGCTTTGTTCCTGTGAAGGCGTACTTCATGACTTCCGCCTCACCATCAGTTCCAGAGCAATGGCATCTAGTAACTCCACTGCTCGGAGGCGGTAATCTCCATACACTTGCCAAACAACTATCCCGGAGCGCAGAAGCAAAGTCTTTCCGGGAGGTTGACGCACGGTATCGGCCGGCCTTCAACCGATTGTTGGATACAATGGAAGCTCTCCACGTTGCTGGATACTGTCACGACGACATCAAGCCGGCAAACATCTTTGCACAAGACGAGTTGCATTGGGTACTGGGTGATCTGGGAAATCTGCGCCACGTTCTTCACCCTTACCACTCGTCGGGCCTGTGGAAGGACAACGAGCAGCTGGAGGACTGTCGATCAAATGATGTGATACGGGTCCTGAGGTCGTACCTCAAGTTCGTTCAATCCTCAGCCAGCGACGCAGATAGATTCAACATCGCCTTCATGGAGGGCCAAGGGCCTGGCAGCAGACTGTTCTGGTGGGCTATTGCGTACGCGCCAACCATGAGTGCAGGACAACTTCACCGACGTTCCCTTATCGAGTACCCTGAAGCGACTCGCAAGACATATTTCGAAGATGAATACCCTGGACCTACGCGCCCTTCTGCGCTTATAAGTTTTTTCTCTCGGCGGTTAGCCGTCAAGCGCGCAGTCAACATGGCGCTTGTCACACGGATGGGCGAGATGAGAGCACGATGGTGGGCAATGGTGTGGCTGTTCGGTGTGCCTAATTCGGAACTTTGTGGACATTGATACCCAATAGTGAACCGACTCCTACTCCTAACAAAATACATGTTGCTCCCAATCTCCGTCCCATGAATCGGGGTCGGTGCTTGATTCATGAAAGCTGGATCTCCTACGTCTAACACGACAATAATTATAAAGGAAATCCATGAAGTCCATGAAGTCCATGAAGTCAGCTTCATAACTGTCATAATCACCAGACTCGAATGACTTGAAGTTCGCGGCGGTCTTCTCGATCCTTTCAAACTCATTCTCTACCGCCTCCTCCGCTTCCTCAGCACTTAATTTTCCTGTTGCCTTCACGTATTCGTACACATGAATCAGTGCAAACATCTTTGGCTTTGTCTTTGTGTTCTCAGATACCATGAACTTTGCGCCGGCAGCCGCAAGCCCCTTAGGCGTCGTCTTCCATGTCTTTTTGAAAAACCGCTGTTGTATGTATAATTGGGACTAGGGTTATGAATGATGGGAGCTAAAAATAGAACAAGACAGGAGGCTGTGAGAGCCAGATTGAGCATAGCGCGTTTTTCGATACATCATGACATAACACGTTTAATCAGATGCCAAGCTCAATGGCAGTCTTCCTTCCGCTCGGATATACTCTCGGATTTCTCATCATGAATACGCTCTGCCACCAGAGCCTCGGAACAAGGACTTTGTAAATAGACCCATCGTCCTATAGCCCGGAAACTCGAAGATATACCATCTTTCGTGATCCAGCAGGGGCAAACAGCTGAGACGCGAACGATCGTCGTGAACAAAACTTTCGACAGCATGCTTAAGACCGCTGTAATTTTAAACTTTAATTGCAACAATATGTACAAAACTAGCTAATCTATCAATATATTATGTCTATACTCCTACGCAATCGCGTTGGCACATTTGGGTACTAAAGAAGAGGATGTTGTTCCGTTACGGCAGTTGTTCCGTTACGAGTGGATGGACGTTACAGTAGAAAATAATTTATAGTGTGTCTTTTATCTCATTAGTACCCATAGAAATCTCATAGCCACGAAAACAACCTTGTTTTTCTGTCTTAATCACCGCCACAATTTTACTCTCTGTATTCACTGCCACTCTACTTAAACACCCCCTCACAATCATCGATTCTTGACGATAGAATGTTTGCAACTCGTCAATGTAAATCGCCCCAAAAAAACTACAAAGAACGCTATAGCGACGAAACTTCCAGTTCAAAGATACCGCAGACGAAGACATGGGCCTTCAGTAAAGAGACAAAGATACGAGTGGTACAACACGCGACCAAGTACTCAACAAGGCCGCAGTTTTGAGACACAATAAACCCCCCCCTCCCCCAAGTGCATCTATCAAGAGCCCCACAAAGACCTTTACGTACTAACCCCCCAACCTGCAGTTACATATAAAAACAATGCACATGCCGCCGCAAGCGAACACTCAAGCGTGCGAATTCTTTTAGTCTTGCCACGGAGCTTCGCCTTGATATCTACAAACGCATGCCCAATCGTGTGGCTTACAAGCCTAGGCTTGGTTTCCAACACGCAATGGTACTCATCCCGTGGCTCGAAATCCGGCATCACAGGTGTCCATCGCGAGATCAGATAGGTCGCGGAAGCTATCCTGCATAGATACGGCCGGAAAGGACCTGCGTGCATCGAAACAAGACCAAGACACTTCCCTCGATGTTCGCACATGCTTTCTCTTGGTACTGCACCCACGCCAGCCTGACAAGATGCCCAACCTGAGGCGTATTACTTGAAAGCGCGAACTGAGCATTCAAGCATACACCTCTCTGTAATTAATGTTAGTGTTGTTTAGCGACTTCATGTCAATCTAGGACTGGAAGAGGAGGACGTTGCTAACATGCGAGACTATGTTAATCTTTTGATTCCTGATCTTGATTGGCCTCTTGCAGCGATTCAAGCGCGCTCTAGTACAGCACACCCTTTGTACTCCTAACCTCACCCTCCCACTGCTTCACCACCGTCGTCGCATGCCTGATGGCAACAGCAAGCGCCTTGAAAGCCGACTCGGCCCTGTGGTGGTCGTTGTCGCCCCGTATGCAATCGACGTGGAGTGTGGTACCCGACGCCTGCGCAAAGCTCTGCAAGCAATGCGGAATCATCTCGCAGCTCAAATCGCCAATTTTCTCTCTCCGTAGTCCCAGTTCGACAACGCTGAACGGCCTATTCGACAAGTCGATCACAGCCCGCGACAGCGCCTCGTCGAGCGGCGCATACGCATGTCCGAACCGCGCCAATCCCGTAGACCCTTGCAGAGCATTCTTGAACGCCGTGCCGAGTGCCAGAAACGCGTCCTCGCTCGTGTGATGGTCGTCGATGTGCAGGTCGCCCTTGCACCGTATGCGCAGACTCCAGCCAGCGTGCTTGGCGAGGGCGTGGATCATGTGGTCGAGGAAGCCGATGCCCGTGTCGACGGAGATTTCCTGCGACACCGATTTCTGGGTGGCATGGTCTTTGTCGATCTTCTCACCCTCACCATTGAGCTGCTTCTTGTCGAGCGCGGCCCAGAAGTCGCTGTGCTCGTAGGGTGAGAGGTCGCCACCGTCGAGGTTTATCGAGACCTGTATCTTCGTCTCGTTGGTGTCGCGGTTGAGGGTGCAGGTGCGCGGCATTGTAGCGGTGGATGTGAGTTATTTGAGCTGTTGATACGGAAATGAGGCTTAGGAGGTCGTTTGTGACGTTGGATATGGTCAATGGCTTATGAAAGGCAGTGAAGGGAATAAAAAGTTCAAAGCGGATTCGGAGGGGTTTCCCCACGCCCCACGTCATGCCGCCAAGCAATCTAGGGCTGAAAAAGTATGACCAACCACGGATCCGCCGAACGAAAGCCTGTGCCAAAATTTTGATATCGCGAAATCACGCCTCAATAATATAAGAAGCACTCTGCGAAGCGCTTGGGGCAGCAACCGATCACCACACATCACATCCGGACGACGGGAAAAAGAGTAAGGGAATAACTCATCATGCCGGGCGCAACAGAAGAGCAGCCGCAAGACCAGATTCTGGACCCAACATCTGAATTGGGAGAGGAAATCGATCCGGCGGTGGATCGCGACAGGATCCGAGTCGTACGTCAAGACCGACGGCGTCACGGGGATGCAGACGACTGACAGTTCATAGCTTTCCGGCGCAACAGAGACGGCCGCCTCGTTCCAGTTTGACGGCGAGGACCACACGCTAGGTAATGCGCTCCGATATATCATCCACAAGAAGTGAGTCCAGGAGCGATGAAATGCTGGCAGAGAGGTAGCTAATGACGCGACAGCCCTGACGTTGAGTTCTGCGGCTACTCCATCCCGCATCCCTCGGAAGCCAAGATGAACTTGCGCATTCAGACTTATAGTACGTCTTCATCACTACCGCTTATGCAGACTATGAGTGCTTGACTAACTGCCATCATAGACGGCGTCAGTGTGTACACAGTACTAGAGAAAGGGCTCGAGGACCTCATGGCCATGTGCGACGTGGTCGAGGAGAAGTTCACGATTGCACGGGACGACTTTGTTAACAAGATGGAGGAGTAGACCTTGGTCCCGTTCACGACGGCTTGCATTGCGAGGCGTTCACTAGGTTAATGCATGATTGGCGTACGGAAAGGAAAATGGTCTTATCTCGCAGCTATCTATATACACCGGCCTTTGGTCTGCTTTATTCCGATTCCAGCCCTTTGCGAATCGATCAGTTGCGGCCCTGTATAACCAAGTTAGCACACTCTGAACGCGGCGGGTTTCTGTCTCACATACCTCCAAGAAGCCGTTGATGAAGTTGTTCGGCAATCTCGCCTTGGGATCCTCCTCGGCGCGGAAGTACTTCAGTACGTGTGATAGTTGCTTCCAGAAGTTGAGTGTTTCCTGGATAGTGTGTCAACACATGTTCCCTCTGACTGCTCTCCGCAGAGCGTACCTGGAACTCCTGGTGACTATTGAACAGCAGTACGTCCACCGTCTTGAGTTGCTTCACGTATCGATGCCGCTCGAACTCTTGCCGCATTTTCGTCCGAAGCGTGGAGACGGGCATGTTGAGCGAGTACATGGTCTGGACCTCGGGAGCCTGTACGCCTATAGTCAGCGCTTCTCTACTACTCCACACGCCTATCTCCCGCTCTTCCTCGTGTGTCCCCGAGACTATGCCCTCAGACCCCCAATACAACATCTCGTAAGCCGAAAGTAACATACCGACCGCAGCCAGTCCCTGTAGCTGTGAATGACCCTCTTCTTCGCATCGGCCCAGTTGATCGCTGCACCGGCGTTAGCTATCGTGATCCCCCCAATGTTCCGCGTGTCGATCCGACTAACATGAGCGCGTGCGCTGAGCGAGGTAGGTGGGATTGATGACCATTTGGGCGGTGTTATGTGCTTAAGGCTGTAAGAGCTCGACTTGCAGTGACGATGCGGCTCGGGTGGAGTAGCGCCAAGGCTAACGTTAGCGTGCTTTCGCAGGCGGCGCATTCGCAAAGTTGTCGATGCTTCTTCACGAACTCTCCCAAAACCACACAACTACTACCCACCACATACTCCACGACTCCGACTCGAGACTTGCGAAAGCTCTGCGACACCCCCGAAACCCCCACTACCGCCTTCGCCATGCCGCCCGTCCGCACCGCACGCGCCTCGAAGAAGGCCCCGCCCGAGGGCTTCGAGGACATCGAAGACACACTCCTCGAGTTCCAGAACAAGATGAAGGACGCCGAGAACGCGTCGCACGAGGGCAAGAAGAAGTACGAGATGACGTGGCCCATCTTCCAGATCACCCACCAGCGCTCGCGCTACATCTACGACCTGTACTACGAGAAGGAGGCCATCGGCAAGCCGCTATACGACTACCTGCTTAAGAACGGATACGCGGACGCCATGTTGATCGCCAAGTGGAAGAAGCAGGGCTACGAGAAAGTGAGTCAGCGTGATATCGAAATGATGTGGTGGCTGCTAACGGTTGATAGCTGTGCTGCGTCCGGTGTATCCAGACCAAGGAGACGAACTTCCGATCAACCTGCATCTGCCGCGTTCCGAAGGACAAGCTCAAGGAGAACCAGGACATCGAGTGCGTAAACTGTGGCTGCATGGGATGCGCTTCCAGCGACTGAGTATAATGACGGGACCAAACTTTACCATGGAGAGCATTTATTTCCATGGCTACATACGACAACCGGGATGAATGGGTAGGATCATGGGCTATCTCAAAAGCTGCGTTGGATATGTGCGCATGCGTGCGGAAGCGTGTGAGCAGCACCTCGATAGCAGGCACGGTACTTCCTTGTACCGGTCTCGTCAGCCAACGCGACGGTGGCACGCAACGAGAACCGAAGCAAGCACAGGCATGCGGAAAGCAGAGGGTGTGTCTATTGGCCATATTACATGAATTCAAATGTTAACACAACTACAGAAGAGAATGCTTGATGCAGATGCCTCCAAGTTGAACGCCTGAATCCGCCTAGGCTATGCCAGTGATCCGCCCGCAACATCATCTTATCATGAGAGAAAAGAACCCCTCGTTCTTCCGTGCTACGACTCAGCTCCAACGCGTTTTCCTCGTCATGTTCTGGATGTATTCGCAGCCTGTTGCATACTATTCATTCATAGTACATTCGACCGCTTGGCAACTGCCAACGGCGGTGGCGCCAACCACAGATTCGAGATGTCAGATCCCAGGCTGACCCTCTTCACTGTATCCACGCGTTTCAACCGAAACGGACTCGTGCGCTCAATCGGAGAGTCAGATCCTGCCTGCATCATCCCCGTAGGGCAGGTGATGGTCGCATTTGTTCCGTTCTCGCTCTTGCTTTCGGTGGCCATCTGGCCGAGTGCCCTGGTTTGGGCGAGCAGTTGCGTCTCGGGGAATTGAGTTTCATGGATGGAGATGGGAGTGCTGAACGCAGACATGTTGAGCACCTTGCTGCCTCGTTTGCTGCTTTTGAGGTACGGAACGATCGAGACAAAGTCCTTGGCTGGGACGAGCGGCAGATGCACAGACTGGCTTCCTCTTGCTTTTCTTGCCTTCCGCTTCCGCCACCAGAAGAGCCAGAAGACCCATATCGCGACTACGACGAGGATGACGGGTATCATTGCCAGCCCGAGTTTTGTTGCGGACGCCATGCTATGGTTTGGAAGTGAAGGTGCGACGGATTCCAGTGCTGATGGTGGTAGGGATGGCGAAAAGAATTCCGGTGGTACAACGCCTGGCGGCTTTGCGCTATCTGTTTGGATGCTTGACCTCGACGAAACCGAGTAGGTCGCTTGTGGATTCGATGGCGTTAACGTTGTCTCAGCGTTCGAACTGGAGACTATCGGAGGCTTTGTTTCTGCTTGCGCGACGGCGCGTGCGGACCTCGAGATAGGACTCATGTTGTGTTGAGGGTGGTGCTGAGGGTGAAGAGGTGGGATACCAGGGATTTCGAATCGAAGATATCAACAGGAGGAATACCGGTTCAAAACTAATTGGGCGTTTCCATGGACATTACGTCTTTCTTTTACATTTGTTCGCCGAGCTGCTTCTGGATAGCCAGGGCACCCTTTGTACATAATTAGCATCGCTTAGACACTATTGCTTTGTGGCCCAACACCACTACAAAGATCCCAAGACGTGCGTTCGGTTGGTGGACTCCAGACGGCCCCCAGTACTGCATCAGGTAACACAGAAATAGTATCGGAGCATTCCACGCACTGTTTTCGTAGACAGCGCCGAGAGAGATGGGTTGGCTTTGCATGATGGGCAGGATCTAATTCCCGTGTTAAGAGAAGACACTTGGTTCAGCAGTACGATGTGTCAATGAATCTTTGTTCTCTTGCGATAACAGCTGCATAAAGACGCTGTGCTTTCATCAAATCCAAACAAGACCTCTGCTATGCGTCTTCGACGTCTACCCTCTCCCCCCCCTCATCCCTTTTGTTAGACTAGGCATCGCGAAGGCATCATGACTAACTTCAGCAAAGCAGGAATATCGCTGCGATGTCCGTTGATCAAGGAGATGAACACCGATGCTCACGGCCGGATGCAGTTAGCGCAATCAGCCGTTATCGATAGAAGGTTATTTTGGTGGGCTCCACAAGGCTGAGCAAGCATCCATCCCGACGACCATCACTCCGAGAATGAAGACGACGGGTGATTGGCATGGAACGTTTGCAACACTTGCACGTGTCGAGGTAGGACTGCCCCTCTTAAATCCTCGTGGGTTTTCGGTGGCTGAAACATGATGCATAGACTTTTCTCCGCGTTCTCAGTTATCGCAGCGAGGTTCAGCTGGCCGAGAGGGTTACCAGCAGAACAAGCGTCGAACCTTTGATTATGTGCATCTGATGGACATGCCATTGTGGAATATGCGGTCCACTTTAAAAATCGCAACATTATAAACGGAGTCACCGACGAAGTGGTTGCCTGATGGCGCTGGTTGCCTCCAAACTTGATCACCTGAACAACTATCAATAGAAGGCAAATATCTAAACTTCGCACTATACGCATCGCATAACTTCGCGCTTCAACTTCGATACCTCGTTTATTCATTACGTCCTTGCATTTTACCGTCGCATGAGCTTCTTCCCCAAAATGGCGACCGACACAGGAGCACAGCATCCTCAGTTTCTGGGTCTCACAATCAGACCCAGCAAGCCGACCCCCATGCTATCCGCGAACTGTCACACCAAGCTGAACGCCTTAACAGGAACTATCAACATGCGTAACCCGGTCATCTACAAGTACGGCACTCCTTCAGAATCGCGCAGCCTGCATCGAAGCAACGCCCCTGACATGTCCCTCACAGCAGGAATCTTCCCCTTTCCTGTCCTACCCGCCGAGCTCAGAAACGCCATTTACTGTGAAATCCTCTTGTCCACTATCCCGCTACAGCTTACTCATGACCGACCCTCGTGGCCCGATATCGAAGCCCACGGCAAGGCTATCAGCCCCACCATATTATAGATAAATGGACAGGTCCATGCTGAAGCCGCCGCCGATTCTCTAACGGTGAGAACACGTGGTACCTATCCGTTAACGACTCCCTCGCAAAATATAAAGCACACATGGCATCGTCTGGATCCCGCATTTCCGCCCTCCCTCCCAGGGCTAACTAACAATGTAACATAAGTGCATTATGCGCCTTTGTCATGAACGTAGCAGCATCGACTGACTGACCACCCACACAAGGACGAGTTTCGAGCTGCACCAGGTTAATTACCTGTTGTTTACAGGACGAGGAGGAGACGTTGATAGCGGGTACAAAACGCGATATAATACGGAAAGGAGCACCATGTACGACGCGATTCAACGCATTTGCAATTTTTTTCTTGGGCGGCTTTTCTACTTCACAATATTATCCATATTTTCATTAATTTAGGAAACACTAGGCTAGCCTACCAAAGTTTATGCTTTGCTGCGAAACACATGTGCTCCACCTCACTCGGTAATAAATCGCGATGATGATGATGATGATGATGATGTAACCGCAGTAAGTGTGTGAATTGTAAACAATGGTCGCCTGACTGTGGTGGCTCGACAGCTAAGGTTTCACAAGTGTACGGCGTTCCAAGCGTTTCTTGATATGCCGAGATTGATGAATCGTCGTCTCAGAAAAAAACGCGCACCTGGGATCCCGAACGAGCATGGGCATACCTATAAACTGCGTGATTGCCGGTTATGAGAACTCTGCAATAAACAATACATCATCCAATACAGATTTTACAAAAAATAATGTTTCCCGCACTGCTGTCGGAGAAGGAGGCGTCGCCGCTGCTTCCTGTTGTGGAACACCACCACCACCATCTCCAAATCACTACTGAAGAGAATTGTTGTCGTCGCCAACTCGTCGAATACGCGTTACTCCTCTCCAGTCTCCTCCTCACGGCGTTCCAGTTCCTCGTCTTATACGCTTTCGACGGTACTTGCACATCTTCGAATGCGACGCTGAGCCAGATTGCGGCAGGTCTGCATTTCTCCATTCCGGCTAGCTTGCCCACAGCTGTAGTCTTCTTTGTCGCTGCGCCGTATATTGCGCGCGCTGAGCATATTGTTGTTGTGAGGTATATGACGTTGGTGTGTTATCTGCTGGGTTCGACGTTGGGCGCGCTGTTAAGGTAGACTGGAGTTGGGGTTAGCTCGGGTTGGTGGGGTGGCGATAACGGCGGAGGAGCTGCATCCAGCCATCTTTTTTTTCCCGAAGTGACTTTAAGTGTAAGACTCATAGGGCGCAGGACGTTCAATTGAGTGAGTCAAGGGATCTGAGGGAAGATATTAGGGTGAAGGTATGTTTTGCTTCTTGCTTTGCTTCGATTGAGCTGGTGTGTTCGGAGTTCGCGTCATACTAGTTGTCGCATACCCTGGTACTGGTCAAGACATATCTAACAACTTCAACAGTGCTATTGAGCTTTCAGCCGACATGTCCATCACACGCCCCAACCCGCGCTTCCTCACCCGCACAAACCGTAGCTTCACGTCGCAGATACGAAGCTACGCTGCGCCGGGCGAAGGCACCATTCCTTTCGCGAAGAAGAAGTATGTACCGACTACGGGCACATACCCGCTCGGCTTCAGGGCTGGAAGCGCATATTCTGGAGTCAAGGCCTCGAATACCCGCTTCGATGACCTCGCGCTCATCGCGTCCGATACACCATGCGCAGGCGCGGCCGTCTTCACGACGAACAAGTTCCAGGCCGCGCCCGTGACAGTGAGCAGGGACATGCTGAAGAAGCGCAAAGGCGAGGGCATCAGGGCCGTGATTATCAACTCCGGCTGCGCCAACGCCGTGACGGGACGCGGAGGCATCGAAGACGCAGTATCTATGGCCAATTCAACAGACGCCTGCTTCCTTGCCCCCAACAACAGCGTCGACGACCTCAAAGGCAGTCGCAGCATAGTAATGAGCACCGGCATAATCGGCCAGCGCCTCCCCATCCAGAAAATCACAGCAAAAATCCCAACCGCATACCACAACTTAGGCGCCACACACGACCACTGGCTCGCCACTGCCCGCGCAATCTGCACAACCGACACCTTCCCCAAACTCGTCTCCAGGACCTTCAAGCTGCCGAGTACGCAGCAGCAGTACTGTATCGCGGGAATGACAAAGGGAGCGGGTATGATCCACCCCAACATGGCCACCCTGCTAGGTGTAATCTGCACCGATGCGCCCATTGCCGCACACCCCCTGCGTCAAGCCCTCATCGCCGCCATCAGCAAGTCATTCAACAGCATCTCCATTGACGGAGACACATCAACAAACGACACAGTCGCTATCCTCGCCAACGGCGCCGGCGGCGGCCAACCCGTCCTGTCAACCGCCTCCCCAGACTTCCAGTCCTTCCAAGAAACGTTAACGGCGTTTGCCGTCGACCTTGCCAAACTTGTCGTTCGCGACGGTGAGGGCGCCACAAAATTTGTTACCATCCGCGTCACCAATGCGGCGACTTACAAAGACGCTCACCGCGTCGCTAGCACCATTGCGCGCTCTCCTTTGGTTAAGACAGCTCTCTACGGCAAAGACGCTAACTGGGGCCGTATCCTGTGCGCGACGGGCTATGCCGAGGGTGTCGATTCCGTCATCCCCGCCGAAACGAGCGTGAGCTTTGTACCGGCTGATGGGAGTGGGGAGTTGAAACTGCTGGTTCAGGGTGAGCCGGAGCAAGTGGATGAGGAGAGGGCGGCCAAGATACTAGAGGCTGAGGATTTGGAAATCAAGGTCCAGTTGAGTGAGCAGGAGGGGGAGGAGGCGGTGTTTTGGACGTGTGACTTTAGTCATGAGTATGTGACTATCAACGGGGATTATCGCTCGTGAGATTGTTTTGGATGAGTGGGGGGAATGTGAGCGAGAGCGATGATGAAGGAAAGCGAAGATGACCTTTTCCGTGTCCTTGTCCTTCTCAAATAGAAGATAATTAAATAACTGAACAAACGATCATCTCGCCTTACCTGCTCTTCTTCTGCTAGTTTAAGCCCGACGTCACTATACCCTTCTTCCCTCCCTCCCCTAAACTTACTATGCTAACCCTTCTCTAGGCTACATGTATACGAGTCCTATCTAACAGCCTAGCCTATTTTACGTAGTCTTAACATCTCATCCATCGAAGCCTTATTCGCTGTAAGCAATGTTATATACCTTCGCTTATCTTATTAGAGAGTATATTAAATTTATACTATAGTAAGTAGGAAGTTCGTATAGCTTTTCTACTTCTAAGGTCACTTTAGAGCCTCGCCTTTCACAGTATATTCTATCTATAAGCACAGAACAGAACCACTGACAATCACAGACGGGGTGGCACATTGACTGAAGATCAAGACATATTTCATTGCCGCTTTGTAAAAAAGACTCAAGTATCCGCTGCGTTCAGCCATGTTCGCGTCGAACAATTTCATCGTGAAAGCCATGTGTAACAATGGGCCATCGCCACTCTTTCTCTCTCTCTCTCTCTGTCCATGCTCATCTCAAAGGGAAAGCATGGAAACACCCACTTCCCGAGTATATCATTACCGCTCGCTCGCAAACAAACAATCAAGTAATCAAGTAAATCAAACACCGTGTTAGGCAAAGTGACGAGCGTCGTATGTACGCCCATGTAAGCCCGCCAACGCCTCGCCTAGGATCAAGGAATATCAGGAAGACGCTATGAGTAAAAAGGGCCAGCCGTTACTATCCGTGGGTATCGTTTGTCGTTACAGTCGTAAGGGTGGGAAGTTATCCAGAGGAGAGGGGAGAATATCCCAAGTGGAGGAGTAGTTGAAGTGATAATTGGACCGGAACAAGAGAGGTCACGGGATAAGGAGCTAAAAGATGTAGTAAACGCAAGATGCGGGGTATCGAGAATGGCGAAAATAGTGGTATCCAGAATTCCAGAATGAAGATCCAGGAATAGTGCGTGAGGTGTGTACGGAATGAGATCCAATGCTAGTCGAGATGGATATGGCGGAAATAGCTTAGAAACGAACTGTTGAGCTGCGGGTCAAGCCTGGCCGTTGGATCTTTTGAGGTGACCCGTTGGACGCAACAGCGGATTTCCTAGCTCCAATCTTCTCGAAGCCTTGCAGCAGGTCGATACCCGGCTCGGACTCGTCGCTGTGAAGGAGATGGAAAATGTCGTCGTCATCTTGCTGCTGCTGCTGTGGCTTGGCAGGCATGCGGAATGACTGTGTCGGCGTAAGGCCAGTGTGGCCATTCTTCTTGTCCACATTGGGAAGCGATGAGTCCAGCAGGGACTTTGAGGCAGGAGACTTCAACAAGGAAGCCTTGAGAGGCGACATGTTCTTGGCAGGCGACAAGTTGGGGATGTTGAGGAAGGACGCCATCTTCCAGTTGGGGGTGGGCGAGTTGGTCATGTTTCCCTTGACGCCAGTGATGTCGGCGAGAATGCCACTCGTGGTGACAGCGCGCTCGAGGCGCGGACGCTTAGCGCTACGCTTGATTGGGCTCTCGTTGTAGGCAAAGTCGCCGAAGATGTCAAAGGTACTCTCGAAGCCATGTCCGACCAGATTGACATTCTCATCGTTCGGGATAGACACAGCTGGGCTCCAAGACTTGTTGTCCATGAAGGAAGTGTCGACCCACATGGCCAGAGTCTTATCGGGCGATCCACCAACCAGCTCCCGCATCTTATTACGGTGATTGCGCAAGTTGGTGTTCGGGGAGGCGGAAGCCGGAGGTAGAGCCGGACGCTTGAAGACAATGGCAGGAGTCAGAGGATCAAACGCCCTGGTACCCTGACGGAATGGCGACGAGATGGGGTGTCCATTGGTGGGCTGTTTCATGTAAGGCCTGATCTTGGTCGGAGAGTCATACGAGGAGCCGCGGATGCGAGCAATCTCCTCCTCAGCACGTCCGCGCTTCAGGCTGGGCCGATCGAGATCTGTGTCGGAAGTGAGGAGTGGTCCAAGCGGGTTGCCCTTAGTCGCGGATGACTCAATCGACGAGTAGTAGCCGCTGTCACCAAGGCCGTTGAATTTGCGCTTGCGACCGCCAGAACGGCTGTTGTATGGGAAGTGGGTGGCACGTGGCGGTGTGTCCTCGTGGGCCGAGCGCGAGCGTGAGACAGGCGGAGGTGGCGACGAGTGGATGTCAGCCGGTGGTGGTGAAGATGGCATCTGGCGAGGCGGCGGCATGCTGACAGTGTCGTGTCCATCATGGGCAGCCGGGTCTGAGCAGGGAATAGTTGCTTCTGATGAGGGCAGCTCGGTCTCTTCGGGAAATTTGCTCGAGTCGAAACCCTTGGTCGAGCTCATCGGTGGGAAATTGGAGGACATTGACGGGGACGGTCGCGGAAGATCGCTGGGGCAGGCTGCGACGAAGGCTTCGGAGTTGGTGGGCCGGCGAACGGGCTTGATTTTGTGGTACTGCTTCTCGAAGCCGGCATTGATGATCCAATAGTGGCCCTTTCCGGGGTCGTCCTTGGGACGCTCTTGCTTAGAGAACGACTTGCTCAGACTGAGGTTATGACGGATGCTGTTCTGCCAGCCTGTCTCCTGGGAGTTGCGGTAGAAGGCGAAGTTGTCCGAGATCCACTTGTAGATTTGGGCGAGAGTCAGTCGGCGGCTGGGGGCTCGCAAAATGGCCATGCCGATGAGCATCGCGTAGCTGTAGGAAGGCTTGATTCCGTCGTCTTCCACATCGGGCATCTGGTCTGGGTCGGGCAGCGGGCCATCCGAGTCTTTGACCAGGATGTCCTTGACCGTCTTCTGCTTCTTGCTGCGGTCTCGAAGCGGCGCGGCATCCATGAGCGAGCGCTTCGTCCCTTGCTTCATGGGGGGTTCCGCTGCCGACATGGCGGATATGACGGGTCTGTGAGAGTACATGTTCTCCTTATCCATCTGGGACGGGTAGCCGGTCCAGGCTTGAATAGTGTGTGGCATTGCTTGTGATTGCTCGGAGATGGCCGACTGCATCTTCTTCGTGGGCGCGTCTGTGCGGAACCACTGCTCTTGAGGCGGAGGGATCTTGACCGTGTTGAGGTCCTTCTCGACGAGGGCGCTAGGTGGGGGAGAGCTAGATACGTTGCGCGTCTTGCGGGGGGAGCCTTCGCTGGCGAGGGCCACGGGCGGCGCGAGGAGTGTGTGCGAGTGCTTCGACACGTCGGTGACAGAGGCAAAGGCGTCCAGGTACCGAGGGTCGATTGCGTTAACTGGGCGGTGGTCGTGAGGCTGCACAGGGTCCTGAAAAATCTGCACTGAGGGATGTCGACGCGCTGCAGCCATAGCGAAATGGACCGGCAAGGACTCCAACAGCCTTGTATAGTTGCTCCCGGCGCTTTGACGCGTGAAGTCGCGTGGCGATGTGCAAAATGAGGGCGTCGAGGCTGCGCAGCACGGTCGGCGGGTGCAGTGGACGCAGATTGCGGTGGCGACGGCCGAGCGGGCAGATGATCGGATGGTAGGGTGGGTACTGTCAATTGTTGTCGAGTGGGTTTGTGCCGGCTGTCATGTGTCGTGTAAATCTGCGCAGCGTCGTGAGAAAGGAGGCGCTGGAGGGATGTGGGCTGCGATCTTACCTGTGCGCAAAGGATGAGGCAGCGGGCAATTCGCTTACAGGGCGCTAGGTGACGACACGAATAGCGGATCTGCAGCAGGCCGAATGCGTTAATGGACTCGAGCAGCCAAATAGAACTAGATGCGTGGTTAGAGATGCGCGCGAGGGTTCAAGGACACAAGGTGGCAGTCCAGGAAGAGAAGGGTCGAGAGCAGGCTGCTGGAACGCGGAGAGAGGGCGAGAAGGCGGGCAGCAAAGCGGGCAGCAAAGAGGGCAGCCTTGGAAGCAGCTGCCGCACCTGGTGCTTGGCTGCAAACGCACGCAAGGAAGGAAGGAGCGATTGGCGCAAGGGGCTGGAGCCAATAAGCGGGGCCGAGCGCGCGTTCCACTGATCGATCGCGCGTCATACTTGCAGCGACACCAGGAACCCCAGGTGCCCCTCGCGCCGCCATCTGCGCTAGCCAGCTGTCCGCAATCAGCGTGCGCAGTCAGGCACTTCCAATTGACGCCCATCCGAAACGCTGCTTGGTTTTGTCATTGCCTCTGACAGCCGTTGCAAATGCCTATAGCGTGGAAGCGCGCTGCACGACGCGAGCGTGAAACATCACCGTCGTGTCCCCGAACGATTGTACAAACCAGTGAATAACAGCCCTTCTATGTCCAGGGAGGACGCCGCACAGCGAATCGAATCGGAGAGTCTGACCCGAATTGAAGGCGCGCATGAAACTCGACGACCAGCATCTCCGGGACCCCCCTGGAGATTCAATTGGAAGAGGGTGCTGCAGAACAGCTCCACTACTCAAGCCACAGGCATCCCCAACCCACGCAAGATGCGAGCGCCTCGTGGTCTAGACGCTTCACTGTCATCTACCGCCATGACTTTCCTGTCATTTCCATGTGGTGCATTCACGCCCGCTCTTCTCGTGCATCGCGATCACAAGAACTCACGAGATGAATTGCCCTTCTGGCGACAAAATCATGAATAATCGCAATCTTGGAACACTACTCAGAGACTGCGGGTACCTTTTCATAGTGTCTACCGCTCTTTATGCGAGGGTCGGAGTCTTTTCGACAATCTCTCCGTGCTCAGCCAATATCTACCCCACTAACATTCATCTCGCATTTGCTGCATCCGGACAATCATACGGCAGCTTCCCACATTTACAAGTGAAACTGACAGGGGCTTTTGAAGAAACGACAAAGGGCTTCTTGCTGTTTAGAGCATCAACCACTAACAAACGAGCTCCATCACACCACTCAGGTTGTGGAGGCTGTACACACAAATACGCGGGACTCCTTCTGAGCCCGTTGTCCTTGCGGCTCAACCGTCCCTAGACGCAAGTCAACCGGACACACTAGACAGTCCGTCAATCAGAAAACGTCTGCACTCTTTTTATAGTTTAAGCGAAACCTTGTTTATCACACCCGAAGAAGGCTCCGCCGGATGATGAGCAACGTGGGGCGGGCGCATCATGGAGATCAGCGGATGTGTAACAGGATAGACACCGCAAGCCTTGTTATTAATTATGTTCTAGCTGTCCTAGGTGTAAAAACCCTTGTGGCGTTTAAATCGCGCCTTTGCTAGACTTCTACGTCTTGACTAGTAACTACTGTTCGTATAGTGCTAGAGCTAATTCAAGCTTATTAATGTTTCCAGACTGCTCGCACAATTAGGCAAAGGTCTCGAGTTCGCTCTGTGGCACTATGCCTCGATACAGCTACTGCTGTTTTGCGATACAGATAGCGATAGAGTTATGGATAAGTTAACGGCACACAGAATGATCTGCTAAAGATGCACGAAGAAGTTGGGCAGAATGTGGAGATGCTAGGCTATCAAAGGCGCTTCCGGGAGATACAATATAAGCTTCAGATAACAGAAAAGGGATGAGCCTTGATGTGATATCTGAATCTTGATGCTGTCACTCATCCTTTGCTTCCGCTAACCTTGATTAACATGCCTAGAGTAGTAATCCTACAATAAACAGCCCTCAGCCCCAAAATGTCTATAGTCCGTCTATGCGCAGAACACCAAAACAAGTAAGACAGCTTGTGGAAAGTCGAGAATGGTAGATATGAAAGACAGGATAGCCTGAAGACCTTCGCTAATTTAGTTTTGACCCGCGCCCGCCACCAGCTCTACAGAGGGTTGGATGGAAGCTGACTACCTTCGCGATCCAATCCTGAGCCCTGGCACTCCCTTCAAACCCATCTTGCCCACCGTTGACCTCTCCAGCATGGGCGGCTCGGAGCAGCCCATAGTCCGTGCATAGTCATTCGCCAGACGGACCAGATCCGCCGTGCTAATCTGCAGCTTCTTGACAAAGGTCTTGTTGTACCCAAGGAAGGCCTGATAGGCTTTTGACTTGGCTACTTCCTCGACGTTGACGAAGGCTTTGTCGATCCCAGCTTGGTGCGAAGATAGCCGGGCTACTAGATCAACTGGATAGGGCTTGATAGGCAGCGTCTTGTTGACCCGCGGGAAAAAGGCCTCCTGCTCGAAGAGGATTAATACAGCTCGCCCGTCCTTGCCAGCACGGGCGGTACGACCGACGCGGTGGACATATTGCTCGGTACTTGACGGGAGACCTAGCTGAACAACCAGGCCGACGTTGGGAAAGTCCATGCCACGCCCAACGACGTCGGACGCGAACAAAATCCCGCTGGAGGCTTTCTTGAATTCATCGGTAGTACGCGTGCGTGCGGGTTGTGACATGCCTGGGCGTTAAAGTTAGCAATGGCCATACCGGGTAAGAAATGTCTTGGGTGAGCGCGGATTACTTTGTGTAGTCTTTGGACGCTACATAGCGCCCAAAAAGCTATCCGAAGTATTCCAGGGCCATCTAAACCCCATTTTACTTACGGCTATGCAGCTCAAACATCTTGTACTGAGGCAGCGCGTGCTTGTACAAGTCATAAAGCAGGCCGACGCCGTTGGCCGTCGTACCGAATACGATGGCCTTGAAGTCGGCAGGGTTCTGATTCTGCTCCTCCTCGATGAGCGCAGACAGCGCGGCGAAGGTTTGGCCGACTGTGGGGACGGAAAAGAAGAATTGCGGAACACGCTCATGCGTCGGCACCTCGTTGGGGTCGACAGTGGTGAGATGGGTGTAGCCGGGGAACAAGACGATTTTGGCGATATCGAGGACTTCTCTTGGGAGTGTAGCGGAGAAGCACATTCCCTGCCAACCGTCGTTCTTTGGTGGAATGCGCCTCAAAATCTTCTTGACTGCGGGAGCAAACCCGGCGTCAAGCATCTGATCCGCTTCATCGAGCACGACCGTCTTGAGGTCAGAGAACTTCTCGCGGACCTGCTCTTCGCCCAGGATGTCATCGAGGCGGCCAGGGGTCGCGACCAGGATGGTGGGGTTGCCGTTCATGAAGGCCTTCAAGTTTGAGGCACGGGAGGTACCGCCGAACGCAGTGTGGCACTCCATCTTCTGCGGGAGGCATGCGGTGACGCCATTGCACTCCTTCGCAATCTGCAGAGCCAGCTCGCGTGTGGGGCAGACAACGAGGATGGCGACCTTGCCTTTGCGGGGCATATTGCCCGACAAAAGGTTTTGGATGGCTGGGAGGAGGAAGGCCACGGTCTTGCCTGTGCCCGTCTTGGCCTGCACAACGCAGTCGGACGAGGAGGACGGCAGCTCGGTCAGCACCTTCTGCTGGACCGGGGACATGAACCTGGAGGAGTCAGCCATGGCGCGAGCAAAAGCGAATAACATGCAATGCACTAGGGTACATATGCGCGAACTGGCGGAGCGCTGGAGAAATGACGACGCATTGTTTCGGCGAGGAAGAGCCCCGCGACAGACGATAAGCGTGCCTAGAGGGACTCGCTGCTTCTGATCGCTGCGTCATCTCTTCGACCTCTCTTATGTTCGCACACGTGATATAGGCAATATGTTTGGGGTTGCTCACTCGAACCCCATCTTCTCCAGGCCGTCGAGCAGTCCTTTGTTCAGCTTGTCCTTGAGGTCGGAGAACGGCTTCGGCGCCGCATCGCCAGCCGCCGTGCTGTACATTTGCTTCACATCGACGGTGCCTTCCGCCTTGGGCTGTGTGTCTTCGACCTTCGGGCGCTTCGGCTGCTGTGCCATGGTCGAGCGAGGAGTTGACTGCGTTGTAGGTGTGGATGCACCGCTCGTACGCTCACTGCCGCCGCCGCCGCCTCTGCCGCGGGGCCACTTGCGCTTCGGTGGTGGTGGAGCCATGGTTAAGTGTGTCGGGTGCTGTGTGGAGAGTCGTCTGTAGCTGCCAAGGTAGACAGTAGGGGTGCGGCTGTATGTTGTATTAGTTGCTGGAGGTACTGGCAGGCGCGATGGGAGCAGGCGAGCAAGAGCGAATGAACGTGATGGAAGAGAACGTGAAACTAGTTTCATTGTTGTCATTCGTACATACACAATAAGCCTCCACCGAAAGATCAAGGGAACAAGCGAAAAGATCACGGTGGTGTGGAAGGGTGGTCGCTAATTGCGGCTCGAAGCTTTGTTTGCGACACGATCGGCCAAAAAATGTTCATCGCGCGACGTCAGAGCTTGCTATGCTTACTCAGCACGCGCCTTCAACCGCCATCACACATCGACTCCCGGTTTGATATTTCGAGCATCCTAGCTTTACCACAGAGTTACGTTAGCGAGCGTTCCAATCCGACCTTCGATGCATATCGTCAAGATTCCGATCGCATGCAATTAGAACCAAATTAAGCAAGCAGATATATTCGTATGATCAGCAGTTGCCAGACTTGTCAAGAATCAAGTCAATCTGCCCGTCAGATAGGAGGCGCTAACCTAACAAGGTAGTATTTAAGCCTATTTAGGCAAATACTAGGTCTGAATAGGTAATCAATCAAATCAATCTTCTTCTTGCAAGCCCCACTTAATTGATTGTTGACAAGTCTGGCAGTTGGGCTTGGTCACTTTACGCTTCATTCTCAGAGCTTTAACGTAAGTACAGGGTCCTATTACAAGCATATCATGAACACGCCTCGCAAATATCAGCTTGCCGAGGTACTGCGAGTTACATACTTGTAGTCAGCTTCCATTGTCGCCTTTAAGAAATATTTATCGTTCAAAGCAACCTAATCCTTCTCACCAAACTCATCATTTAACAAATACTGCACTTAGTTCGCATGAGTGAACACATCAGTCATGTCATGCCCGGCTCCAACGAACCCCGGGAGCTTGAGAGCTGCTCGCATTAACTTGTTCGCCCAGCCCCGCCCGGGGACATCATTAGCCTCTATTTTATAGTCCCACGGATATGGTCCCACGGATATCGATGGTACTTGTATCCCTGATGGAGGTGCTCCCGGATGTTCGGAGGGCAAAGCTGGCACAGCGTGTACATGCGTTGATGAGCTTCGGGCCTTGATCATTCCTGATGATAATGGGTTCGATTCCGTCTTTGTTTTTGCGGAGGGATCCGAAGACCATCAACAAGGCCTCGTTTCGCTGCGTGGTTTCCTCGGCAGAGTGTCTTCCTAAAAGGCAATGGTTCAGTTACGGAATACATGATAGGACGAAGTCAACCTGCCGTATCTGATAGAAGTACTGGGAATTATGTCAATGGGACTAACCCGAGAACATGAGGGGAGAAGCGTGATGTATTGACAATGGGAGTATGAGCTCTATATATGCTGGGAACTCGGGCAACCGTATCTCAGGTGCAAACGCCTGGAAGGTTGTCGAGCACCATACCTGAGACAGAAAACATACGATAGGCAACAAACCTCCTGTAGGTAGCAAACATACCCCAGGTGCACACACATAGGGTACCATCCCGTAGGTAGCAAACAGGCTCGGGTACATACATACCTCGGGCACAGACATACAGAAGGTCATGGAGCACCATGGCTGACAAATTATAATGGATCCAAGGGAGACTTTCTACTCCTGAAAAGCTCAGTCTCTTAACTGCGCGAATGTATGTGACTACCGCAGGTATGTGATACTACCTTTCTTCCGCGAGTCACTTCAGGCTCAGCTTTCACGCTACCAAGAGGTGTTATACACTTTCCAGCAATCAGTGACCTTGGGCGCACTAACGGATAATTAGACTCATGCTATAGGTCCGAGTCAAATATACTGTAGGTCCGAACATGAAATTCTTATCGACGACCTAGCGGAGATAGCGCATTTATTACTGAACGCAATGCTGCACTCAGCGAGAGCATGCTGACAAGGTAAGTGTAGGTTGATTTATCCTACCTCCCGGCTGCCAGCTTTAGATACACAGTTGTTCGCACGATCAAGGATTAACTTTGAGATATTTGTACTCCACTCCCAAGTTCATAGCATAATAGGGCAAGATACAGACACGGCAAGACAGTACCATTTTATTATCCCAATCTTAATTACACCACTACATAATAAACGCAACCAAGGTAAACTAGCCCGGTCCCGAGACCAGGGCGCAGTCCGCTTTGCTCACATCACGAAACCGAGTTTGCAGACCAGCTTTTTCAGCACCCTTTACCGCTTTTGCAAACTCCTCGTCGTGTACATGACCCCATTCTTCCCCAGACAACAAAAGATCCTTGAGCAGCTCTTTCGCCTTGTCCGTGAAAGTTTCGCGCGTTTCCCCTACCAGTCTAATGTTGTCACATTTCAGCGTCTCGAGAACTGCTCGCATCAACACGTGTACCCAGTCGCGCCCCGCTTTATTATCCTCGCGCATAGTAGACTCCTACGGATAACCATGGTATTTTTCAGGCTCTGCTTCAAGACCTAATGGAGCAAAGATTGCATGAAGCCTCTTAGGGACCGCTGCAGGAATGATCCCTGTCTGTAAAAGTAGTAGTCGATTATGATCGGGGACTGCAAACCTGCCCAAGCCTGATGAAGCTTTAGGGCTGGATAGTAAGCAGAGAACTTCATCAGACTACTCTTTCCCGCTCCTGGTTTACGGGATCATGCAGCTCCAACCATCTTCGGAACTTTGATCGTTTAAGTGGTACGAAACTCGTCTTTGCTGTCGTCTAATATCCAGTTGAATGTCTCGCGATGTGCGGGCTTCAATTCATCTGCCCTACTCCTAGGCTCGGGGAAGTAAAGTGCATGCAAGCACTGCCTGTTAATATATGTTCACTTGCAACCGCTTGGCATCAGACAGCAAGGTCATGAGCCACCTGGTCGCTGTCATTCTGTTGCAAAATTGTCCATATCGCGTCGTCGTCGAGCCGCGGCCGCCCGTAGTTCTTCGTTCTCACTCGTCACGCCGCTCATCGAGGTCTATATCTCCCGTACCGACACGATGTTCGAATATACAGCTATAGATACATGAAACGCAAATTGCGATACGGCAGCTTAGAGTTGTTCGCAGCAGTTCGATAATCCACTCAACTCAACTCTACTTTAGGTACTGCTTATTATGCATCGCAGGGTGGGCACAGATATCCAGGTCGACAGCCTCATACCCACAGAGACGGAAGCTCGCGGAGACCCACGGCAGACGCTTGCGGATCTAGCGAGACTATACGCACCTGCTAAGACCTAATACTCATGTTCTTTATGCACGGCCATGATAACTATTGGTCCCGCCGCGAAGCAGGCGTCGCATAATGTCTGCTGCGGAGAACGAGACGCTGCAAAGGAGTTTCCCTTTGAAAAAAATCTGGACAAGTCCCTCAACAGCTTCGGAATAAACCATTTTCTCTTCGATTCGCCTTCGAAAGACTTGAAAGGCGCACGAGACATCCATATTAGCACCGTGTTTCAAAAAGCAGAATGCTAAGTCCAGCATGCTCTTTTTTCCGTGAATGGTGAACCCTTCTACCAAACTTGCTATAAATTAGATGAGCCATTAGATATCTGATTAATCTGATAGAGGTTGATCTGATGAGATCCATGTTGACGCTGTACTTGAAGCCATAGGTTTGGTGATCATACTGAACCTCAAGGTTTTTCTGGTGACGGCTATTCAGTAGAAGCTATCTCAATTTGAACTCAGATTGTTATCGGCCCGACTTACTCTACCCTTACCTTCATCCAACGCATGTATATATAGCTCCCCTCGTTTATAGATGTTCAATCAACTCAGTCCTTCATCGGATTAATAGCAAGTTTGCTTTCTACGGCGTAGAGCATTCTAGGAAATATAATCCATGCCGTCGAGCCACGAACTTCAACGTTGGGATTCGCCCCCTTCGCAAGTAAGACTTCTGCCACTGCAAAGCCGCTCCGATCGATTGCGGTAGGAGGGCTACTGATCCAATTAAAATGTGGGTGGGTGGCAAGGATCTTGTTCAAAGCCAGTTGGTACTGTCGAGACGCACCCATGCGGACAGAGAAATCGAGCTCTGGATGCTCAGTGGGTTCGGAGGAGCCTTCGGCCATCCAGTACCCCGTACGATGTAGATCATCCAGATGACGACACAACACGTGTTAAGTCATCCCAGTACGGCGGGTCCCGTTTGTTCTCGAAGTCCGCAAAGGCGAGACTTCGGCAGCAATAAAGTAGTTAATTCGTCAAGTCCACGGGCATAAAATCGTCACACGTCAGCACCTCTGCCACATCCAGCGCTTCCCTATCAGCAGAAGAAAGCTGCATTAACAGCTTGGGAGTGGCCATTTATAATGAACAGACTGATTGCAGCGCAGCAACAAGTGAGCGCAGGACGAAATGCTCAATTATTGATGAGAACTGGGCTTCTTTCAGAAGTCGATTATTCACACCTTTAGTTCGCAGGAAGTCTCTAACGGTCCGATGCGCAACAACAAACCGCCGGTGACCAGTTGGGAGTTCGCTGCAAGCCAGGCTATAAAAACCTGCCCCTTGAGCCCTGTTGCCTAGATCATGTACCTCGAGGAGCCCCTTCGTAAACACTGCAATCCTGTGTTTCAATGGAATTATCTTGTCGATCAGTTTCGGGGGAAGCATGCTGTCAGGATCTGTAGACTCCAAGTATTCGACATCGTCTGTGAAGAGGTGTGACAAGATTTTAGAGCCCAATGATTCAAGACAAGGAGTAGAAGCAATTAGTAGAGACTGCGCAGCCTGTCTCCAGTACTGGGACGGAATCGTAGATGTTTTATGTCGATATAAGTGCTTGAGTCCGCGGGGCAAACGATGCAGTCCGACTTGCAAGTCGCATATGCGGTCCTGGTTAGTGACACCGTCCAGAAGTAATTGCAAGACCCAGTGAACCCATAGAAAGACCCTCCGGGCAGCCTCAAGTATCTCATCAACCAGAGAGTTGTAACTAGGATCTTCGACAGACAGCTTCTGGAAAGCAGAATCCTTCTGCAAGATATCCTGAATATGTACGCGGATTTCGTGCTTCGTTAAGTCCTGGTCCTTGAAGTAGAAAATGTTGTCAGCACCGAACTCATTCTATGATAATCGCCACGGACGACTTGACAGACATATCTTTGCTGCTCGCTGTTGACGGAGTTAACGAAAAAAACGTGAGCAGTTCCCGCTCTTGTGATAAGTCGACGTCGTGTTCGTCTCGGTCGTCGAACTCGTCAAGACCGTCGATCAAAAAGAAAAACTTGTAGCCATTGGGGATAGCCGACTCCGCGTGCTCCAGTATATCTTGTGTATAAAGCCAGGATATGCTCTCAAAGTAGATGCGGATATGTAGGCCTGGATGTGTTCGCAAGGAAGAAAGTCACATATTGTTTGATGTTAGTGTTTTTCCGCATGGAAGGTTCTTGGAGGCTTCGTACCCATGACCCAGTCTTTATGAGGGAACGTCGCCGGTATCAAGTGTCGATGCATTTTCGGAATCCAGAACAAGAGGGATTGGAAGAGGCCCTCGAGAAATATTTGAAGGGGTTCTCCGTAGTTCCAGAAAAAGTATTATGCGATGACTACAGTCTGTGAGCTAGCCTAGCCTTCG
Organism: Clathrospora elynae; assembly: GCA_010015635.1. Taxonomy (NCBI): domain Eukaryota; kingdom Fungi; phylum Ascomycota; class Dothideomycetes; order Pleosporales; family Diademaceae; genus Clathrospora; species Clathrospora elynae. Next base: position 3,098 of record ML976227.1, on the reverse strand, counting down.
AGGTACTTGGGCAACAAGACGTGATGCGTGACGAACTTCATGAGAGTATTTTCCCCAGCTCCTGGCTTCCCCGAGATCCAATATACGTCTTGCTCGGTATCGCAGGATTGCAGCCAGGCTCGAAAATTCGATTGCGCGCTATACTTGTCGTCTGCCAGCGCGGTTGCAGACTCTGTTGCGGTTCTTTGGTCCGGTTCGGGTTCGGATGTATTTTCCGGCAACTATTTGAAGGTCTGCTGATGAGCACGTTTCACACCATCTTCGCGATGGTGGATCTGCGGAAGTAAAGCGCCTTAAGGCATCGGCGTTGGCCCTCGATGGTTTCTTGATCCCGAAACCGTTGTTTGGAAGCCTGCAAAAGCTCATCTCCATCTCCATATCTGCTGCGCGACTTCTTGATAGCCTCCAGAAGGCCTTTCATCTCCGACAAAAGCTCCTTCTTATTCTGTTGAGCTTGTGCCAGCAGATCGTCCAGTTTTGCATCCATTCCCGGGAGATGCACGGTGACGATATGCACTGTGACCTGCGAGCTCACCTGGTGCAGCAGCTTCAAAGCAATTTCCATCTGTGCCTTTTTCCACCAGGCTCGAAAGGTGACTGTCCATGGCTCATGCCACCTGTCCAGCTCTTCGAGGTACGATCGCACTTGCGTTCGAAGATTCGTGGCAAGGGCTCGAAAGACCTCACCGTACTGCGGATGGGCGCTCGGTTGAAGGATGTTATCGACGCTCGTAAGAATGCTGGATGCCAGGCCCCGGAAGTGATCAATTCTTGCGGAAGACCGTTGGCGGACTTGCGGATCTCCCTGGCCGTGGAGTTGATGTTGCGGGCAACGTCGACGAGCTATATGGTATTCGTCACGAGTCCAATGGCGGTAAAAGGATACACAATTTATGTAGGAGATGGTAACTGAAGGCTCTGGACACGCGAAGATTAGTTATATTGGTCCTGAGCACAATTTCTTGACATGGCCCACAAGATGCAAGAGTGGCTACGCATGAGGGATAATGTACACTGTTACTGCGAAGAGCCAACGATTACAATATTTGGGCGACCGAAGACGTGCTGAGGGTTGATGGTGGAATGACAGAGTGCGTAGTGCAAAGGACTGCAATCAAGATGGATATGGCGATCTAAACATACTAGCTGCATAGACAGGAATAGAGAAACGTACCGTATCGCTAATGCACCTACAATATGAGGCCATTGAAGCCTGCAGCACCCGAAAAGATGTTGAGAGATAGTCGTCGAATAACTGCACATCGCCAAGGATCAAGTGTGGCTCCGCTTTCTTGTAAGCTGACGAGAAAGACGTAGCAGATGTGGTATTCATTCACATTCGAGGATATCTCCAGATGCTCGCCCAAACGCCGACAATGCAAATACTTCTCAAGCTTCAATAAAGGAACATGTACTCAAAACCTGGTAAAATTAGTATACGCACACATGCGAAGTTGAACGAGCCAGAAACATGCCTTATCTCATAATTTCCCGCCCGCGTCATATACCGCACCCACTTCACACTACTGTAGTTGCTCTTCTCAAAGACCTTCAGGTACCGCACCAGCAGCCCCGAGCTCGTAAACATGAGCAGCGAAAAGCTCAAATTCAGTGGGGGCCGCGACCAGGCTTTCTGGTTGGTCATGCTCGTCAGGCTGGCCTCGGCGCTTAGCACGAACTCGCTCTGCCCTGTGAAGCGCGGAATCTTCCATACGATGTTGTTGTGCTCAGGCTCGTACTTGGCCTTGCCCTGTGAGGTGCGCTCGGTGATGCGGGCCGTGTTGAGAGGCGTAGGGATGCGGACGACGACGTTGGTGGCGAAGAGCTTGGAGCCGTAGTTGGCGCGGATGGCGATGCTGTACTCGACCTTGGTTTTGCCGACCTCGTTGACGATGGCATGCACCTTGAAAGGCAAGTTGACATTCTCGGTGGCGCGGTAGCGCATGAGCTCGAACTCACCGTCGGGCGGCACGAAGGAGATGATGCGGTCGGCATCGAACTTGCCGAGCTTGACGCACTGGTGGAACTGGCAGTCCTCGAGCGTGACGCTGCCCGCGGCAGCGCGGGTAGCCTTGGCGCCTGCCTTGTTGCCCGACGGCTCCTGGAGGTGATCCTCGCCGAGGGTGAGGCGATCGTTGAGCCCGAACTTGCACTCGGGCGTGCCGGAGAGATAGGCGCGCATGACGATCTGGCCGTTAACATCCGCGCGCAGGACGGTGCCGGTCGCCGACATAAGCAGGTTGACGTCCTCAATGACGTCGACAAAGGCCTCATTCTTGCGGTACTTAATGTCGGCGCGCCGCCACGAGAGCGCGCCCGTCGCCTGCATCGTGATCTTGGACGAGTCCTCCTGCAGCAGCGTTAGCAATGGCCTCCTGCTGACATATGGACGCGTCTCCCACCATGGCCCGTTCCGACTTGACGCCCTCGGTCGTGATGTACATCTTCAGCGTGTCCGTCTCCGTGTTCTGCGGATAGCCAAAGTCCAGGATCTCGTCCAGCAGCTCGTATACCAGCACGAAGTTATTCTTCACGGCCTCCTCGTCGAACTTGCCAAAGTACGCCTTGCCCAGCCCCACAAAGCGGTACAGGAACTCGAACACCAGCGCCGCATTGGCGTTGCTCTTCGTCACCGCCACCAGGTAGATGTTCTCGTGCTTGACATGGCTGAAGGTGGTCGAGCCGAGCGTCAGGATGGGCGAGCGCACCTGGGCGTTGGAGATGACCTGGATGCGGAAGACGTCGGCGAGGCGCGGGCGGCAGTCGTTGCGGAAGGCGCGGAAGATGAGGTTCTCGCCCTTTTGATTGAAGATGAGGATGCCGGAGAGCATGGCGGAGGCGGGGGAGGGGTAGCAGCAGGGAATTGGCTGCGTAGCCGTGTTGATGCTGGGGTTACTCTTGCGATGCCGCGGGATTGAGCTCGGACCTCGTTCGCTTCTGCAGGGGTCTGGTCGATGAGAGAAGCGACGACCCCAATATGTATGTATATATGTATTCAATTAACGTCCTGTCTGAGTCTGAGACTATATAGGACGTGAGCAGCAATAGCTGCTCAGGTAGGAAGAGGATATTTATCAAGGGGTGAGTGTCTATGGAAG